>NW_023609060.1:0-24271 GCF_013339725.1 Rhipicephalus microplus
TAGATGTCGAACGCGGTGTGTAGAGTAGGAAGGGTGCACAGATGGTGGAGGAGTGAAGCGCGCGCGGTGTGTAGAGGAGGAAGGGATGCAGAGATGGTGGAAGAGTGGGCGACGGCGCGACGGCGCATGCGCGCGCGTCAGCTGTCGAATGTTCGAGAAGCGGTGCGGACGGCGCACTACAAGGCGCGAGTATAAGATGCTCCGCATCTAAAATGGTCCTATTTCAGTGAAACTGGAGTCCACCGATACCGGAGCATCTCCCCTACACGCCTGTGGCAATTTCTGGACGATTCAAGGGTTGAACTTTACAGAAAAGACAAGAACATACGGAGCTCGATGTGCACGCGTCTGCACTCATCGGCATCCCAGCAGCGTCTCCCCTGGCGCAGCGCATGGGGTCTATGCGCTCGCCTTTGTAAACTCGCTGCCGGGCGCATGCTGGAATTTCTTTATTCGCTGTCTCTTTAGTTCTTCCTTTATTTTTATTTTTCTTTTTTGTTTTTCTCTTTCTCACACATTACTGAATGCTTCCTCGTAATGTTCTCATTCCCCAATGCTTGCAATAGGTTATGTATACATGTGCTTAGAAGCGCAACATTTTTCGGTGCTCTGTCCTGTATCCTGCCTTGCGTTTTCCTTAGTTTTCGTGCCTTAAAATAAATGATGAGCGTGCACGGAATCGGTCAACAAGAAGCTTTCTTGTAAAAAAAAAAAACTTGACCACCGTATTAAGCTGCTTGCGAGTGCCACAAATGTTGAAACTAGGTCGCCTGAAACAAAGATAGCTCATCTGTGAAATATATCAGTTTAAAAACATGATCAATTACTTCTCTCTAAAAGGCTTAGTTCACACAGCGCTTTGATTGCTTTATGCTTGAATGGAACGTCAGTTTTATAATTGGCAGCTGCCACCTATTGGAGTTTACAATATATAAACCCAAAACGCCATGATCTCTGTGTAAAGACGCATTAGCAGAAAATAAATCCAAATGCCAGGTTTCCATAAAGAGGGAGTAACCCACGTGGCGCACATTCTTTTTATTTATTTATTTATTTATTTATATACATACCTTAAGGACTCGGGAGGGCATTACATATGGGGATTAGGAAGATTTTCAACATGTGTAAAATACATTAAATATTCAGAAGCATCATTATATAAAGCCTAAATGGAAAAAAATTGAATAAAAGAATACACATCACAGTGGTGATAAGGATAATAAAAAACATATATATAAACTCAGCAGAAGAAAAGGTACGTTAACAAAATACAATAGGCTCCAGGTAACAAGTGTAGGCGCGAATAACGCACACAAAATATTCAAGAAATTCACATAAACAACACCACCGCATAACTACATTAATCGATTAGAACTTCTAAGAACACTTTTACCGCTTTCAGAAAGGATGACAATTCTGTTCGAGTGGCTACATCAGCTGGCAAGGAATTCCAGTTGGTTATTGACAGGGCTAAGGGCGAGTTTTGGTATGTTTTTGTTCTCCGGAAGATGGGATTAACTTTGTTAGGGTGATCAGCACGGGCTGAAATGTGTGATGGCGGGAGGATATGCTTGCGCGCAAAGTGGGAGTTGCTGTGGAAGAGCGAGTGAAAATTAGATAGCCTTGCAAGTTTACGGCACGTGGCAACGGAGGGCAGATTAAGCGATTTCAGTATGAAACTTACGCTTTCATACGGTGAGTATGACGACGTTATGAAGCGCGCAGCTTTGTTTTGAACTGATTCAACCAGGTAAGTTAAATTTTCAGTGTGAGGGTGCCATATTATTGAATGGCATGTTATTGTGAGCGTGCCATAGCAATGAATGGCATATTATTGAATAGAATTTTATTGAATGAAATTTAATGGAAGTGTGAGGGTGCCATATTATTGCATTGTGAAATGAGCAGTGCGATAAAACACGTGCTGCCCCTCGCTATTTGGCCAACTGCATTACACAGCTTTTCGAGATGGCCTTAAGTGAACGGCGCTGTTTTGGACTTTACAAGATCATAAGTACTAAATCTCCTGAATCTGGAGGCTCGTTCTGGTGAAAGCAAATGCGTGTTTCTTTATTTGGATGAAATGTAAACGCCTCAGTGGAACGGCAGCGCTGTTCTCAGCGTCGCATTTCCAAGCCGCTCGCTCCCCAGGGTATAATGCCCGTGCAAGGTCGCATTTCAGCATGAAAACACATCCCGTTCCAAACTTCGCCGCACTTCTTTGCTTATACAACAAGACTGGGAACGGGGCCTGCTTATCTTCAAAGGATCTCACTGGAGAAAATTCGGAGAGTTACGTAACAGCCTAGTTAAGCTAAGCGCTGAAAGCAAATATTTTCGGAGACTTATTTGTATATAGGCATTAAACGAATTCAAGCGAACCCAAAAATAGAACACAGAACGCTTGTAGAAGAATTAGTAAAAAAAATGCCGCCATATCCACGAAGTGAATGATGATGAGTGGGCGAAGCTCTGGAGGTAAACCTGGTAAACCATGAATCCTCCGTACATTTTGCCCACTCGATTTTATTGCAACGCTCCTCCTAGCGTACGTCGCCGCACTATATCGAACGATGACATGCGCCATATGTGGCATCATTCCTATTTTATAACACCTCGCATCTTTCATAATCAACTACACGTACCGCCGTCTAGTTTATAACATCTTGCATCTTTTGGACGGACGGACGGACGGACGCACGGACGGATGGACGGACGGACGGACGGACGGACGAATGGACAGACGGATGGACGGACGGACGGATGGACGGACGGACGGACGGACGGACGGACGGACGGACGGATGGATGGACGGACGGATGGACGGACGGATGGATGGACGGACGGATGGACGGATGGATGGATGGATGGACGGACGGATGGACGGATGGACGGATGGATATGGCTGTACCCTTTAGATCGGGCGGTGGCTAGCGTAATACTTAGAACTGAACGAGAGGTGGTTACATACAGGGGACGCACAGCCCACGCCTTAAGGAGCTTCGCTCCTAATATTTCGTGAACATTGAGGCTATAGGTTCCGTTACCTGTCACAGAAGAAGCCGACAAAAGAAGGTGATGCGTACGGGCCTCTACTACTCTAACGCACTTGATTATGAAGGCGAAGCTCAAGAGTTAAGCTTCTTTTGTGCAGCAGCGCCTCTCTTCACAGTGCGCACAATACAAGCCCCGCATATATATATATATATATATATATATATATATATATATATATATTGAATTTGAATAACGGACGCTCTGCTGGTAATGAAGAAGACGAGGATGATCGGTGGCTGCAGGAGTAGCTCGCGCACGCCGTTCGCCTTTAGCCAGACCTGCCTGTTAAAGCTCATTTTGCCAAGCTGCGTCTGAACCTTCTCGACGTACAACACCTCTATTTTAAGTGGTGGAGGAGCCGGGGTTCCCATCAACCTGGAACTTCGCAATCGGACGCTACCCTCACCGTTCACCATGACTGCTTCTGGCCCTTCTCAAGCTGCCTTACCAACGACAGTCTACTGTACTGGCGTGCCTCGGCAACGCGACCCACCAATTTTTCGCGGCAACGACGAACAAGACGTCGAGGACTGGCTCGTCGAGTACGAAATCGTAAGCGCTTCCAACAAGTGGAACGCCTGCGACCAGCTCACAAACGTGCGCTTTTACCTCGATGATGTGGCCAGCCTCTGGTTCAAGAACCACAAAGGCGAAATCACCAACTGGTCCGCCTTCAAGATCACTATCGCCGTGGTCTTCGGTCGTCCCGCCGTGCGCCGGCTTCGCGCGGAACAGCGTCTCCGTAGTCGAATCCAGCGCAGGGACGAGACCTTTACAAGTTACATTGAAGATGTCTTGTCTCTCTGCAAGCGCGTCGATGAATCTCTAACCGAACGCGACAAAATCAAGCACATCATCAAAGGAGTTGACGACGATACCTTCCAGATGCTCGTCGCTAGGAATCCACAGACCATCACCGATGTTGTCCAGCTCTGTCAGGAGTACGACGAGTTGCGTAAGCAGCGTATCTCGACGCGCAGGGCCGCTGAAGATACGGCTGAAGTTTCCGCCCTCGTGCACGATGTCGCTGCTGATCACACCGTCTTACTGCCCCACATCAAACAGTTCATTCGTGAAGAAGTTGCGCGTCAGCTTTCTCTTGTGGCCGAAGCATCCGCGCCAGTGACATCGTTAGACCCACGTCTACGCCAGGTCATTGAGACACAGGTCACGCAGACACTGCCTCCATCGCCATCTGTCCCTACGCCAATGACCTACGCTGCCGTCGTTGCTAGACCCCCAGCCCCACCTGTCTCTGGCGCATACTGGGGCACCGGGTCCTCCTACCCTACGACGCTGCCTACATACACGGCACCCCATCCCGTTTCGCCCCCTGCACCTTCTGTCGCTAACCCATGGCGCACCTGGGATAATCGGCCCATATGTTTCGCATGCGGTTTCGTGGGACATATAGCACGCTACTGTCGCCGTCGTAACTTCCAGCCTCCAGACCACGGGAATTCGGCAAATTACCAGGCTGCCCAGAATCCCCGGCGACCATCTTCTCCTATCACCGACTCATTGTCCCCACGACGCCCTGTCTATTCTCGCCGGTCATTACCGCCCGTCGCCGATCTGTCTCCCCGATGCTTCGGCGCACGAGCCCCGCTCGAGAGGAAAACTGACAGCCGCAGTTCCGGAGGCAAGAACTGCGTCGTCGTTGAACTTTCTAAGACCTCCTCTTTGTCCGACCAACGAAATTGATGTGCTAGTAGAAGGTGTCGCTGTACGTGCCCTTGTCGACACAGGCGCCGTCGTTTCTGTAATTAGTGAAAAACTGTGTCGCGATTTGAGAAAAATTACAACGCCACTTACGAATCTTGCTCTGCGTACAGCCACCTCCCATTTCATCGCGCGGACAGCTCAGTGCACAGCACGCGTTTTTATTCAAGATGTTTGGTACGCCGTCAACTTTGTTGTTCTCCCACGTTCATCTTACGACGTCATACAAGGATGGGATTTCCTTTCTACCCATCAGGCCCTCGTTGACTGCGCTCGTGCTGAACTCACGTTGACGAATCCATGCCTTGATATCGACCACCACAGTCCCTCCAAAGTGTTTGCCGCAGCTGACGTCCGCATCGCGCCGTTGTCCGCCGTCCTAGTGCCTGTGTTTTCCCCTGCTGCCACTAACTCGACGCTCCTGTTGCAGCCAACTATAGCTAGTGTGCAACACCGAACCATCGTCCTCCCGTTTGCCGTCATCAACTTTTCCAATGGTTCGGCGGTACTTTATGCGTGCAACGTTTCTGCATGTCCACACATCCTGCTACGCGGCGAGTGTCTGGGAAGCCTCGAGACCTTAAATTGTATTTTCGAAGACCCGATCTATCCAGACAAGCTATTTTAACCGACTTGTGCCATTACAGCCGCAACGGACGCTAATGAACCTATAGATGTATTCCGCAAGTCCATTGATTGTAACCTCACCCCTGGGCAGCAGAAACAACTGATCAAGCTCCTGCAGCGTTTTCGAGCCTCGTTTGACGACAATCAGCTTTCCTTAGGTCGAGCGTCATCTGTTGTTCACCGTATAGATACCGGTCAAGAGACGCCAATACGGCAGCGTCCATATCGTGTGTCGACTACCGAACGCCGTGCCATCAATGAACAGGTTGACGACATGCTGAGACGTGGCATAATCGAACCGTCAAGCAGTCCCTGGGCCTCTCCAGCTGTGTTGGTGAAGAAGAAGGACGGATCCATCAGGTTTTGCGTGGACTACCGGCGTCTCAACCGAATCACGCGCAAGGATGTCTATCCGCTGCCACGCATTGACGATGCCTTGGACTGCCTACAGGGAGCCGAATTTTTCTCTTCTTTAGATCTGCGCTCTGGATACTGGCAGGTACCCATGGCAGAGGCCGATCGTGAAAAAACTGCTTTCATCACGCCCGACGGGCTTTACGAATTCACAGTCATGCCCTTCGGCCTCTGCAACGCACCAGCTACTTTCGAGCGGATGATGGACTCCATCCTTCGAGGCCTCAAATGGAACGTTTGCCTTTGTTATTTAGATGACATTGTCGTCTTTTCAACCGACTTCGCAACCCATTTAACCCGCCTCGAGAAAGTTCTCGTGTGTATTTCTGCTGCGGGGCTGCAACTGAATCTGAAGAAGTGCCATTTCGCTGCTCGAAAGCTTACGATCCTTGGCCACGTGGTTTCAAAAGACGGCATTCTTCTTGACCCTGCCAAACTTACAGCCGTTTCAGCGTTTCCCAAGCCGACCACCATGAAAGAGCTCCGAAGCTTCATAGGCCTTTGCTCTTACTTCCGGCGCTTCGTCCGCAATTTCGCGACGATCATCGCTCCTTTGACCAAGCTCCTCGCCGGCTCTAGAAACCTTTCCGCCTGGTCTGCCACCTGTGACGATTCTTTCAATGAACTGCACCGCCTCCTCACGTCGCCGCCTATTCTGCGACACTACGACCCATCGGCACCCACAGAGATCCACACCGACGCTAGTGGTGTCGGGCTAGGCGCTATTCTTGCAAAGAAGAAAGACGGCTTCCAAGAGTACGTGGTTGCCTACGCAAGCCGAACTCTTAGCAAAGCCGAAACTAACTATTGAGTCACTGAAAAAAAATGTATCGCCATTATTTGGGCGATAGAGAAATTTCGACCTTACGTGTACGGGCGCCCTTTTGACGTCGTGACTGCCCACCACGCCCTCTGCTGGTTGTCGTCACTGAAGGATGCAAGCGGTCGCCTCGCCCGATGGGCATTACGCCTCCAAGAATATAATATTCGCGTGGTCTATCGCTCCGGCCGGAAACATTCGGACGCAGACGCCTTATCCCGTTCGCCGCTACCCCCTGACCTGGACTGCTGCGAAAGTCTAACCTGTGATGCCACTGCCGTCACCATCGCCGAGATGCCATCTGAGCAACGCAAGGACCCTTGGGTTGCTTCGATTCTAGACATCCTGGCTGGGCACACGGCTTCCCCCCCTTCTCGCACATTGCGTCGGCAAGTCGAGCACTTCGCCACTCGCGACGACGTGCTGTACCGACGCAACTACGCACCCGGTGGACGTCAGTGGCTACTCGTGATTCCACGTCATCTGCGATCCGAAATTTGTTCCACGTTTCATGACGACCCCCAATGTGGCCACGCAGGTTTCTTGAAGACTTGTTCTCGCATACGTCTCCGATATTACTGGCTTGGCATGTACCGTTTTATAGGACAATACGTTCGGGCCTGCTCGACGTGCCAGAGACGAAAAACTCCCCCTTGTCACGCCAGCGGTACCTTGCTACCCTTACCATGCCCATCCCGACCATTCGACCGCGTCGGCATCGATATCTACGGTCCCCTTCACAACACCGCTGACGGTAACCGCTGGATCATAGTTGCCGTCGACCATCTCACGCGGTATGCCGAAACTTCATCCCTTCCCTCGTCTACAGAAAAGGACGTTGCGACTTTCGTACTTCACAGCATCGTATTACGGCATGGAGCACCTCGGGAGTTACTGAGTGATCGTGGTCACGTATTCTTGTCAGACGTCATCACAGCATTGCTGTGTGAGTGCCACGTCGTTCACCGCACTACAAGCGCCTATCAGCCCCAGACCAATGGAATGACAGAGCGCTTCAACCGCACCCTTGGTGACATGCTGTCTATGTATATCTCGTCAGACCACTCCAATTGGGACCGAGTGCTCCCGTTTATCACGTTTGCTTATAATACCGCCATTCAAAGTACTACTGGGTTCTCTCTTTTTTTCCTCCTTTACGGACGCGAACCTTCTTGCACTATGGACACCATCCTTTCGTACAAACCTGACTCCTCAGAGTCAATGACTTTGTCTCAAGCCGCTACATACGCTGAAGAATGCCGCCAACTGGCAAGATCATTCACAACTCAAGAACAAGGACACCAAAAACACCACCATGACGCATCAAATAACACTACTTCCTACGATCCAGGTTCACTCGTCTGGCTGCATGTCCCTTCGGCTACACCTGGCCTTTCTACCAAGTTGGTCCCCAAGTATCACGGCCCATATCGTGTGCTACAAAAAACGTCACCAGTGAATTACCTCATCGAGCCACTGGAACCATCTTCTGACCAACGTCGTCGTGGCCAGGAAATTGTCCACGTCTCGAGACTTAAGCCCTGCTACGACCCTCCCGTGTTTACTTGTCCATAGTTCGCCAGGATGGCTCCTTATTTCGCGGGGAGTAATTGTAATGAATCTGAATAACGGACGCTCTGCTGGTAATGAAGAAGACGAGGATGATCGGTGGCTGCAGGAGTAGCTTGCGCACGCCGTTCGCCATTAGCCAGACCTGCCTGTTAAAGCTCATTTTGCCAAGCTGCGTCTGAACCTTTCTCGACGTACAACACCTCTATATATATATATATATATATATATATATATATATATATATATATATATATATATATATATATATATATACATATATATATATATATATATATATATACATATATATATAATATATATATATATATATATATATATATATATATATATATATATATATAAAGCATTTAGGCGACACTCCAGGCTTATTTTACATAATTTCTTAAATTCTTATTTTACCCTAGTTTTCTTAAAGCTTCTCTTACATGCCTTTCTCTAATTTAGGCTAGTGAGATAAGCACGTACAGGTTTTAGAATACCCACAAATGATTACACGTTTTTATGCGCATTTGCGTTGTGTGGTTGTAGTTTGTCGTTATGAAATTGCATTTATTCCTGTCCATTTGTCACTCACTGTATTAAAATGTTTCTGCCTGTGCATTGTCGTAGTGTGAGTTCTGATTTGAGGCTATATTGGTCGTATGACAATTATAGCCTCAAATGAGGCTATAATTGTCGTATGCACACCACGTAATATTTCAGTCATTAGTGTTACACCATAACACGGTACCGGCGGCCATACTTACGGATTGAAGATAATAATCTTGGTCAGGAGCTTCTGCCACAATATGGTTCAATAAGGTTATGAGATACTCCACAGTCAAGGGCTCTGGAAATTCAGACCAGAGTTTATCCTTTCCCTTTTTTTCTGAATTGTGTGCCTAAATTTGTGTTTATATACTCCAGCAATTCACCTACATTGAAACGCGGGTGCCGGGGCTGGTATCGCACTCACTACCTTCCGGTCGACAGGATGCTCGTTCAGCGAAGTATTTCTTTAGAATGCAGGTGTGATTGCAGTATTTTAATTTGTGTACCATCGAACATTGTTATTTATTGCACGCGGCCATCATTTATGATGCAGTGTGAAGGTTACACAATAATGTGAACAATGAAAGCTTTGACAGCACGCGCCACGCATTCACATTAACGTGATTTAAATGTTACAGACCCATCGCATGAGCTATATAAAATACACCTCTAACAAACACTGCTGCATGACTTCGTAGAACCGAGTGGTATGTAGAATAGGAAATGTCACTGGCTACTTTTGTTTTATCATACTGTACTTCTCACCTGCTTTCAAAGCTCCATAAGCGTGGAAAATGATAGAATACCAAAACTTATGAAGTGTAAAGAAAAGGTTCGGGAAGTCAGCCAGGTTGCCAAGTTTAATTTTTCTGCTTCCACACAGGAACACTTGTTCATTATTGAATCAGATACATGTGGGCATACTGCTGGCAGAAACAAGATGTACAGAACTGCTCCTGTGACTTTACGCATCGGAAAAGCACTATGATTTGCGCTTCAGTATAAGCATACGTTAGGCTTATGCTCACTCACGCTGCTTCATGTTCAAAAGTGTTTTTGTAAGACCCCTGTTTTTCATGTTCAACTTGGACTTGTAGATATACCACTAGCAGTAACACTTCGCATTAGTTTTGATGTGTTATTCACATCGTTGCTGTACTAGCTCACGCGTAAAATCATATATCTTATGGTCGCCATCTGTTTCTTTCGATGGATCTGACACACTATAAATGAAAAGTTACCTTTCTAGAAGGTTGACTAGCACAACGTAACAATCACCGCACCAAGGAGACCTTTCGTTCCCGTCTCAACACCATGCCGTTTCTTTCCTGTGCTCCCGCAGTACCATATGTCACCTTGAATCTTCTAGAGGTTCAGGGTTGAGAATTATTCAGGACAAAGCAACCTAAGTGAATTCTTGGGCGTGTTTTTACGACATGGCACATAAAAAAGTTGCTCAAAAAATGAAACAGAAGAAAATGAGGACATAAACAACAACGCTGTTGTTTTTCTCCTGATTTTTCATATCCTCTGTTTTTAAGGCTCGTTTCTGTGCGCCAGGACAATGCAAGACACATGAACACTGGGGCGCTCTCGGCCACAGTGCGTTCTGTCGTCCTGTTTTCTTTCTTTTCAATAAAATTCAAAATACGCACTTCCAACTGGCTCACTAGTTTATTTTGCTCAGCCCACACCCTCCTTGGTCACACCTTCTTTGAGATTTATTGTCCCAATTATTGATTTGTCAGCGCGAACTCAGTCTTTAGAAGGAAAGTCTAAAGTGGGCAAGGCATGCAGGTTGCACCACTGAAAAAAAAAAGAAAAACCATTCACTCTCTCACAAAAAATAGCAAAAAGACTGCTAGGCCTGAGCGTAAAACGGAACACAATCACAGCGAAAATTGGAAGAGTGGCCTTTTGGGGCCTTTTTAAACACTTTTTGGTTAACTCCTGCATGCGTACTTACAGCGTATACCCTT
The DNA here is from genome assembly GCF_013339725.1 of Rhipicephalus microplus. NCBI lineage: Eukaryota > Metazoa > Arthropoda > Arachnida > Ixodida > Ixodidae > Rhipicephalus > Rhipicephalus microplus. The sequence goes on from NW_023609060.1 coordinate 10,744, forward strand.
TGTGCCGAAATAATGATAATTTTCGTGTAGTGGGCAGACATTCACTAGGACATCTCTGCAATTATCATTATTTTTGTTTATATTACGGCTCAGCACTGCTCAAGACGTCGGAATACTCGAAAAGGTACCTGCCGTATCGGCGACCGACGGGTGCTGTGCAGCCTGCCACGTCGAAAAGTGCTAGAAGAAACGAAACAAGCATCAGTGAGAGCACCGCCATGACCTCCCAAGGTGTGACACCAGGTCAGAAGCACCAGCTGGTTTGCGCAAGCATACCTGACTGCAAGCGACAACACAGCGTTGAATCGGAGGACGAATCAACTGTCATCAGGGACCACAACGGAGCGAACCTCACAGATCTAGACATGGACGAGGGTGGTTCCCACCTTGTGCGACATCGCAAAGACAGGACGGTGGGCATTCCTGTGTTAATTGCTCCAACATCCGACGGAGCTAACTTGAGGCAAGTAAATTCCATTGACCTATACTCGGAAATTGAAACGATCCTCGGTGGAGCACCAGTTAAAAGCCATTTCACAGCACAGGGAGCCCAGCTCTTGAAAATAGAGACTGAAAACCAAGCTAATATGAGACCAACACTATTTGCGGCCTTGCCATATCTGCCCGTGTACCACACAGCAACATGAAAAATACATACAATACATGTAAAAGGAGTCCCAAGATGGTATTCGGACGAAGAGCTGTTAACCTACTTGAGATCTCAGGGAGTATAACACGCAAGAAGAATCATACGACGGGTCCAAACCTCATCCTCTGAGTGGGAATCAAGGAGCACTGACTCTGTGAATCTCACATTCGCTCCCAATTCGGAAAGTCCAGAGAAGATCAACCTTGGCTTCACCAGACACGAGCTTGTAGACTACGTAGAGACGCTGCCACACTGTTTTAAATGTCAGCGTTTTGGACATGTTGCGAAGCACTGTCGTGTGGAACAAAGGTGTAAGCGCTGGGAGGGGGGGGGGGGGCTCATGACTTTAAGACGCGTACAAGTATAGAAAAACTTGTGTGTGCAAACTGCAGCGGCGACCACCAAGCTAGCTACGGCCGATGTCCAGCACGAACAGCTGCGCAGCGAAGAAATAAGACGTTTGTCCTCGGCCCGAAGACTGTGAATAAACCATCGCTCACAAAGTAGACGTTTGGTGCGCCACATTATGGCGGTTTGGACCACGAGTTCACAGGAAATTTTCCGTGCCTAAATCCGACAAGAGCTGGTAGTGAGTCAACGCAAGTGCTCAACGCTGGTGAGAAATATATTACGAAGAGTCCGCCAAGCGCACCTACGCTGATGCACTGAGCCCACCTCAAGTACCATCTGGAAGCAAACAGCAACAAAGCCTCGAGCACGTTATTCACGCTCTGTTCACCGCACTACGTTCACACGTCACTAAGATGCCTGCGAGTTCAACAAAAGACATGTTGGAAGCAGTCCTGGCTCTAGAGTCATTGTTACTTTGCTCTGCTTCCACATACACACAGTAGAATAATGGCAATGTCTCGGCCACCTGGTGTACTTCGTCCTTCAAAAGTGCCCTTAATAATGAATTGAAACTTCGCCGGTCTTCTAAAACGTCTGTGCGAACTCAACCTTTTCCTGCGTGACATTCCAATACCGATTCTAGCCCTCTCCAAAGCCGGTCTACTGAATGCAAGGACGCCGCCCGGGTACAAACGACACGGCAACCCGAGCATAACGTCGTGTGCAAATAGAAGCGCAATCATATACATAAGGCGGAAAATACGTCACGTCGCTTTACCAGTGCAAGACCTTTGTTCCAACTCACTGTAAGTCATTGCTGTGCAAGTGTACCTGGAAAACCGAAAACTGAGTGTGGTATCTGTGTACATAAGCCCACGAAAAAAGGTCTCCATGGAGACTTTCCTAAAGGACCTTTGTGGTTGATGTCCCGTTCTTTGAATAATCTGTGGTGATTTTAACGCGCACCATTCAGTCTGGGGAGATAAGAGTGTAGATTTTCCAGGCAAGGAACTTCTAGCAGCTGCGAACGCTGCCGACTTATGTGTGGCGTCCGATGGCAAACCAACATTTTTCAGGCCACGAGATTCATGGAGTGCAATAGAACTTGTACTTCCCTGCACGGGCCTTCTGGTATCATCGACCACGGCTCCAGACAGGATGCGCAGCGACCAATTTCCCATCTTCACCAATATCCTGGGATTTCGAACTGCTGCTCGACAATTCTGCAATGTAACACGCTGGGACACCTACAGAGAAGCGTTGGATAAATTCACTGGTGAGACAGACAGACAGACAAAGAACTTTATTCAGGTCCTGAGGAACTGCGTTGTAACGGCCCCGTTTAGGGGGAATCCGTAGCAGTCGCAGGCCGCTCCCACGTAGGGACCGGAAGACCGTGGCCCTCCGCCTTCTCGCAGGCCCTCTGGACAGCCCGAAGTTGAACCAAGAGGTCGCCGCTGTTAAGGGCTTCCTCCCAGTCCTCTTCTTTGTTGAACTCTGCGTCACGTAACGCAGGACATTGCCAGAGCATATGAGGTAATGAGCAATACGCCTCTCCGCAGTCCAGACAATGCGGATCGATGTTGGGCGAAAAATGACTGAACCTGCCTCGCGAAGGGAAAGACCCCGTTTGGAGCATCCTATAGGCCGATGATTGCGGTCGCGTAAGTTTAGGATGAGGAAGTGGGAAAGCCCTCCGGGACAGATGATAATGAGTCAAGATCTCGTGGTAAGTGAGTAGTGAGTCCCTGTATCTTCCGGCGTTCCAACCTGCGAATCCGCCGGGACCGCCGCGGTGAGCGATACCTCGCGCACGGTCATGGGCCAACTCATTGGCGTTGGGGACATCAGGATGTACGTTGGCCCCCATGTGGGCCGGGAACCATGTTATGGTGTGAAACCCGGCAGCCCCCTCACAGCCGAGGATGGCCGCTGCCTCACGCGAGATCGAGCCCGAGGCGAAAGCCCTAGCTGCGGAACGCGAATCTGTAAAGACATTAGGACGCGATGGGTCCTTCATTGCTATGGCGATGGCGATTTGCTCAGCCACCATTGCCGAAACCTTTCTAACCGAGGCAGAGCATAGGAGTGTGCAACTATGATCGACCGAGACCACTGCGAAGCGATTCGAACGCCCGTACTGGGCTGCATCGACAAAGGTTGCGAGATGCGGTCTGTTTGCAACTGATTTTAACAAGGAACGGGCCCGAGCTATGCGGTGCCCTACATTGTATTGTGGCTGAACATTTCTTGGAAGTGGAGCTACCGAAAACGTGCCTCTAATCGAGGGTGGTAGTGTTACATTACGCTGGTTAGTCGCCGTAGGACCACAGCCTATGGATTCCAGGATGCGCCTACCAGCTCTCAAGGACGATAGTCGCACGACCTGAGCCATCTGCGCGGCCTCTATCACCTCCGAGAGGAATTATGCATGCCCAATTGTAGGAGCTTCTCGGTGCTAGTGTGGATAGGCAAGCCTAGAACTCGATTTATGCTTTTGTGCATTAGTGTATCAATTCTTGCCTCTTCTCTTTTGGATCAGCGCAACGCCGAAGCGACATAATTATAGTGGCTCATGAGAAATGCATGATAGAGCCGAAGGAGATTGCTCTCGCTCAGCCCACCCCTGCGGTTCGAGACCCTGAGTATAAGCCTAAGCATGATCTCCGTCTTGGAGGTGATGCGGGCTATAGTTCGTGAGTTGCCCCTCTTGGACTCTAGCAGGAGTCAGAGGACCCTGATGGAGTCCACCCTGGGTATTTTCTGCCCATCCCGTGTGTACAAAGCTATGGGAATCTGTTCTAAAGGAGTGAGGGTCCTCAGTCCTTGTCGGGTGGGTCTGTATAGTAGTAACTCAGACTTTGCCGATGACAGGCTCAGGCCCGAACCGACTAGAATGTTCTTGATGTCTAATGCCTCTTGAAGCGCCTGCTCTACCCCGGCGTCGGACCCTCCCATGCACCACACGGTGATATCGTCCGTGTAGAAAGCACGGTTAACCCCGCGCACCGTAGCGAGTCGCTCCGAGAGGCCCTTCGTGGCAATATTGAAGAGTAGGGGAGAGATAACTGCCCCCTGTAGGGTGCGTCTCGCTCCCAAGGTAAATTCCGTGGATTGGATTTGACCGAGCCTAATGGTAGCCCTGCGATCCCTGAGAAAAGACCTAACGTATGCGTGGAACCGTTGTCCTAGACCCATAACCAAAATTGCCTCAAGCACAAACTTGTGCAAGATATTATCAAAAGCTTTGGCTAGGTCTAGAGCTAGTATGCCTCTAGTATCCCTGGTGTTGTTGTCAATGGTTTGTCTTTTGATAAGGAGCATCACGTCCTGTGTAGATAGTGCAGGTCTGAATCCTACCATATTGTGTGGAAATAGCTCTCTGCTTTTTATGTACTCGGATACCCGATGGTGAATCGCATGTTCGGCCACCTTGCCTACGCAGGACGTAAGCGAGATGGGTCGCATGTTCTTCAAAGCCAGAGGTTTGCCTGGCTTTGGGGTGAGCGCTACCGAAGCTGTCTTCCAGGATTCGGAGACGTGCCCCGTCTCCCAGATTTTGTTGACTTCCTCGGTAAGCTTCTCGATGGGTTTGCCATCCAAGTTACGTAAGAGCTTATTTGAGATTCCATCCGGGCCCGGTGCAGAGCGCCCGTTGAGCTCGTGGAGGACCTTCCAGATTTCAGGTTCTGTGAAAGGTGCGTCCAGCTCCGCCACCATTCCACCCCTGTAATGCGGATAGTCCGCATCGTCGGAAGGGCCCAGCGGAAGATAGCTGCCCGCTAACCTCTTCAGGAGGGCCTTTTCAGACACCCCCTTCGCTTTTTGGTTGTGAACGGTTCTGTCAATAGCCAATCGCTGATTTCCCTTCGACTGTGACTCCTCAAGTAATTGTTTGAGGAGGTTCCACTTGGCCCCCACTCTCATCCGTCCGCCAACCGAAGAACATACTTCATTCCACTGCTGTTTGGAGAGTTCAATAGAGTAGGCTTCGATCTCGCGATTGAGTTGCGCAATTTTCTTTCGAAGTCTGCGATTGAGCCTTTGCGTCCTCCACCAGGACAGGATGGAATTCTTAGCCTCTACAAGATGCGCGAGGCGTGCATCCATCCTATCAACCCTCAGGTTCGTTTTGACAACCTTGGTCGCAGCATTAGCATCCTCCTTGAGCCTTGCAAAGAGGCTGTCTAAGCTGTCGTCTTCATCCTGGTCCTCCTTCCGCAATATACGAAAGGCATCCCAGTCCGTTACTTTAAATTCCCTGGGGGGAGCTGCATTGACTGCTAGTGTAATAGCCACTATGAAGTGGTCGCTACCTAGATTCTCTTGCAAATTTCGCCACCCTGTTCCGGCGACGTTCTTGACGAACGCCAAGTCTGGAGTTGCGTCTCGGACCACCCATGTGCCAATTCTTGTCGGGTACTGCGGGTCCGTAATCAATTCAAGAGGACAGCTAGATATGGCCTTTAGAAGGTTGTTGCCTTTGGGGGACTGCCTGGCGTATCCCCAAGCGTCGTGCGAAGCATTAAAGTCTCCCGCTACCACGATGGGGGCCCCCCTGGCCAGAGCCACCGCTTTTGCCATGATCGAAGCGAACCCCTGCCGCTTGTCCGACGGCGAGCTCTACACATTCAGGAGGAATACGCTGTTCTTGAGCCAGCTGTTGGGGATTATTTCGAGGATAATGACCTCAGCCTTGCTGTTGCCAAGCTGTAGTTTGTGTTCATGAAAGGAGCACTTTTTTGCGACCAAGGTTGCCAAACTGCGCTTCCCTTGCTCGCGCACCGAGACGACTCGATAGCCCGGGAAAGTTAGCGCATCACCGAGAGTTTCCTGTAACATAATTACGTGCGGTTTGATCGCCTGAGAAGCAATAAAGTGCAGCAGTGGAGCCCTGCGCCTTTTGAAACTGGCACAGTTCTACTGCCACACGATCAGTTCATTAGTGTTGTCCGCCATAATTACTGTTCTGAGACAGCCAATCTCCTGTCGGGTTGACTGTTACCGCACCTGCAGGCGACTGTGCCCTGTTCGGGCCTTTCGGAGGCGAGCTACCCGTAGCTAGCGCTGCCTGTGTACCTTCAAGAGACGACACCCTTTTCAGTAGGGTAGTCATGCTATCAGCCAGTTGTTTAATCGATTGCTGCATGCTTTCCGGAGCCTTGCTGTTGGATTCTGTCTCCATAGCATCCCACTCCCCTTGGGGGGGTGAGGCCCTACGTTTTCCCGAGCGCACCTGCACGTCCCCTGGTGGGGGAATCTGTTGTCTCTCACCCTGCGAGGAGTAATGTTTGCAGAACGACTCAAGGTCAGCCCTCAGCTGTTGAATTTCTGCCTTAAGGCAAGCATTCTCTTGGATCAACTTAACTACCCTGGGGTCTTCCCTATGCTCTGGCAATGGTACCTGCGTTACCTCTGGTCGCGGCGCCGCTGGCTTCGGCTTGGCTCGGTCCGCCCAGGTGGGTACTTCCTGGATTCGTGCCCGGGAGCAAGAGCGCCCTTTGTTGCGAGCGTGGCCCCTGGAGCGGTCGCGCCGGCGGCCAGCTGGCGTGACGGAACGCCCCTGCCTGGGAGCACTTGCCACGCTGGAATCCCGTGACCGGTCCTCTTCGGCCAGCTGTTGCTGAGACTTTTTGACGCGCTTTCGGCGCCGTCGTCTTCTCCGTCGCACGACGTAAGGAACTTGAAAGCGTTCTTTACACGTTCTGTCCGCCGTCGGATGTGGGCCTCCGCAAAGGGCACATTTCGGCGAGCACTGGTGATCGTCGGGTGGAGACACGAGCCCACAGCCCCTGCACACCCTGTTTTTGGGGTTGGCGCAAACATCGGCCTTGTGACCAAGTCCTCCACACGCATAGCACACGGCGGTTTGGCGCTTGTAGAGCGTGCAGCGCAGCATGCTGACGCCGCATATGGCATAATTTGGTACCTTCATGCCGTCAAAAAGCACTACCACAGTGGTGGTGTTCTTGATCCTTTTGGCTTCTAGGGCCTTCGGATTTCACTGGTTGACGATCATCGTTTGGAGCTGGGCCTCGCTGATGTCAGTGTCCACTCCACGTATGACTCCTTTACAGGTGTTATCGGGGGCCGCGAGATATGCCGCCACATGGTACATTCCTCCGCTTATCCGAATCTGTTGGATCGCGGCGTAGGTGTTTGCGTTCTTCTTCTCCGGTATGGAAACTACGAGAATGTTCTGGGCGATGTTTGGGCAAACGATGTCCCCTTCCGTCTCTTCCGGGGCAAGAGCAGCCGCCATGGCAGTAGCCTGTGCGAGCCTAATTTGGCTTACTTTTCTGACGTCAAGTCCGTCCCTCGGCCTGACGATAATTCGTATGTGGTCCCTCGGCAGCCGGGGGAGCCTCGATGCAGCGGCGAGGTGCTTCATTGCACCTTGCGGGGCTGCCATTAGGCGGCCTCCCTTCGAGCCCACATGTGATGCGTTGCCCGCGAAACTGGCGTTTCTACACGAGCTTTCTTGTTCCTGCCCAGCGCTGTCGTCCAACCCGGGCGATTGGCTTCTTCGTGAGAGATTTCCTCTCCTTCCAACATCTCTACTTCGGGCATGTTGCCCCTTTTCTCCCGCCCCTCGCCGTCGACGCTAGGCTGAGCCGAGTAGGGTTAGCCGAGCCGCGGTGCGTTCCACAAGAAAAGTTCCAATAATTCGGCAAAAGGACCACTCACCGAAAAAAGTCTGGTATCGACGTGATCCTCAGAAGAAACTGCGTCGAATGAAATGCAGCTCGAGCACAGGCACCACAAAAATCCTAACGAAAACATTAACAGAAACGGGAGCCCATTTCTCGCGTCCGCACTGGTCGGCGCCCCCTGCGTCTTCCTCCTCACTGGTGAGCTATTCGCTGAGATGTTGCAAAGCAAGTGAGTGGCAATTTTCGTTGAAACTGCCCGACCATTTTCCTACTCCTGACTTGAAATTGAAGAACCTCTGCTCAGCACGTAGACGGGCGGAGCGGAAACTAATGGGAACAAAAGGAAATCTGTCTGCGAAAACCGAATATAACAGGATAAACACTGCGATTGGTCGCCACACGAAAAATTAAGACAAAATCAATGCGCCGCTCTCTGTGAGAGTTTATCAACGTTTACGCCCTTGACAAGGATATGGGCAGTAACAAACAGTCTTTCTGGGAAGATCCGCTCACACAGGCCATTCGAAGCACTCGCTTTGAAACAAATAATAGATTTGCAAACCCTTGCAGAGGATTTCACAGATGTGTACACATCTGGCAGATCATCAGGAGTGGCGATTCCTCTGTCACCCCAGTTTTTTCACACGATGGATACGCCATTCACCTTTCGAGAGCTGGATATGGCACTTTGCAAATTAAGAAGACGCTGTGCCGTGAGTACCGATTTGATCAGCAATCAAATGCTGACAAATCTGCCATATGAGCGCAAAACGGCCCTTTTGGACATTATTATTCATGTCTGGAGCCCGGGAGAGATCCCATTTGTTTGGAAGACAGCATGGGTGGTGCCAGTCCTAAAGTCCGGAAAGCATTCTGCGAGCCTCGCATCACATCGACCGGTATCTCTTACATCATGCGTATCTAAGTTGATGGCAAGACTAATATGTACAAGATTAACTTGGTACCTTGAACAAGGAAGACGATGGCCATCGTGTATGACCGGATTTCGCCCACGACTGAGTGCCCGCGACAGTGTTTTTGACCTATTAAGCCACATCGAGCACCACCACGTCAGCGGACTCTCGACACTCGCCATCTTCATGTACGTTGCCAAGGCATATGATTGTGTGCTTCAGGCAGGCATCGTTAACGGGCTCCAAGCCATGGGTGTGTCGAGTAATGCTCTTCGGTTCATACATGAATTTCTTAGAGACCGCTGTGTCCGTGTTAAGCTTGGAAATGTAACGAGCGAAGGGAGACGCGTTTCCCTCGGCGTCACACAAGGAAGTGTTGAATCTCTCTTGCTTTTTAACGTTGCCATGGCAAGCCTTCCTGACACTCTGCACTTAGCTCTTAAAATAGTTAACATATCCATCTACGCCGATGACATATGCATTTGTATCTCATTGTACCAGCACAAACGTTTGGCCCGGATAGCACAGAGTGCTATTTCAATTATTGAGCGTCACTTGTTGACACTTGGCCCATCTTTATCAGCGGAAAAATCAGCCTTCATGCTCTTCCCGGGAGTGCGACGGAAGTCAACAATTCTGTCGCTGAATATTCGAGGCCACTCAATCATTTGTGCAACAAGTGTCTGTTTCCTAAGCATTACCATCGACAACAAGCTATTATGGCGACGTGCGGTTGATGGTATAGTCACTGCATCAGTGCAAAGGATCAACGCTCTTCGTCGCATGGCAAGGGTCTGTTGGGGCAACAATCCTATGTCCATGCTTAAATTGAATGATGCGCTTATAACAAGCCACATTCTTTGTCAGCTGCACCTGATATCACCATCACCGAGCCAGTTCGAACGCCTAGAGGCAGTGCACAGAAAGGGTCTTCGCTTAGCGATGGGAGTCCCTCAGGCGGCTTCAAACACGAAGTCACCAATGAAGACGAGTCTGTTCCGCTCCGCCTTTTGGTGCCTCAGGCCTTATTGACGCAGCTGTCAAGACTGAGCGAGTCCTTCGCAGACACGGCGCTTCTCCGGCGGCTAAGAGCAAGAACTGGCTCACATTTCAACGCGGCACTAAACACATTTTGATATTTAGGCTTGAAACTGCCTAAACGGCGCCCTATGAACTTGCCATGGTCTTTTGTGGATGTTGCGCGTAACTTCAGCGCACCCAATCTACCAGCGAAGTGCACCATTCTAGCCGCGGAAGCAAAGTTTCTTGCGTTGGACCACTTGAGCACTATGTACCGCAGCCACCTACAGGTGTACACTGACAGATCAGTGTGCACACAAACGGATAGCTGCGCAGAGGTTTTCTGCATTCACTGCCTTGGCGTGCCCTGGTCGGGCTGCCTGGATCGCTTGGTTACGTCTACAATGGTAGAAAGCGCTGCAATCACGGCGGCTTTGCGAAAGTTGCGATCATTTTCTGCACGAGATTTTGTAATTCTGACGGACTCCAAATCGGTGCTACAAAGACTGCATCGTGGCCTACCTCAAAAAACGTTCACCAGGCGATCTCTGACACTAATCAAACATCTAAATCGCAAGAGTTTTATTAAAAAGTTCCAGTGGATCCCATCCCACGTTGGAATTGAAGGCAATGAAAAGGCTGGTGCCCTTGCATGCGAAGCGCGTACATCTGTTCCAAAAGTAAGAACTCCCAAGACTTACCAGAACAACAAAGATGTGATACGCAACCATTTCAAGGTGATCTACAAGTTTCCACAGCAAGCATGTGTAATTCCTGCACTTTCTCGTGAACAAGCGACGCTGTTGTACCGCATAAGAACCAGCTCCGCATACACCCCGGCCTAGTCATTCAAGACTGGGAGATACGCTTCCCCGTTCTTTGCCTTCTGTGTTGACATCGGGGATATTGAACATTTCATTTGGCTTTGCACACAGCTTGATGTGCAAAGAGCAGCGATGATCCGCACCTTGCGGAAAGGCTGTCATAGACAACGGACAGTTGATGACGTCATTTTTTCTGAAGGTCCTGCGGCAACTAGGAGGAACGTGCGACAAATTTGTTGGTCTTCCTGTGAGACACTGGGCTGTCTGAAACGTGGTGACAATTTCCAAAATCAGGACATGCTCAGGCGGAACAATTGCCGGCCATGCAGGCCAGGCTAACCCCGCCTGCTGCACCACCACCACCACCACCACCACTATGACGTGATGTTTCGAGAAAGCGTGGTACCCACTACACCATTGCGAGAAATTTTGTGGAATTTTTTTGATGTTCTGGCTGCATGGTGACAATGAAGGATTATACCGGCATACTTAGACCCGTATTCACAAACCAACCGCGTCCTTGCTTCACGTTTTACCAACCGCGTCCTCTCTTCATGTTTTTTCTACAATTCCTTCACTCTCTACATGCGCTATAAAGCGCGAAAATGGTAACCGGGTGAAAGATGAGGAAAAGACTGGTTCATGAATGCCGGTCTTATTTTTTTCATCAAGCGCCATAAAGGTATAAAACCAATAAAAAAATCTCCAGGAAAGTTAGAGATTGGTTTGTGAACACCGGCCTTAGGAATAGGTTGGAGTATTCGACGGCACACTCCTTAAGCAATTGACCTTGTTGGACGCCTGGCTCTTACCTGGCTGTTCTAAAACGCCTTATTACACATACCAGCGCGACTTCTTTCCGTACATCAAGCCTGCCTAGGGTCACCGGCATGGCTTAGTGGTAGAACACTGGGTGAGCACGCAAACCTGCCTAGGGACATTAACCCTGCCTAGGGTCACCAGCATGGTTCAGTGATAGAACACTCGGTGGGCACGCAAGCCTGACTAGGGACATCAAGCTTGCCTATGGTCACCGGCATGGCTCAGTGGTAGAGCACTGGGTGAGCATGCGGGAGACCTGGATTTGAATGTTGTTGTGTGTTTGTCTGTTTATTACTTTTCTTTTTTTTTATTTCATGCGATAGCGGCTAGAGACACGGCCGTTGGCGCCACCTGCCGAAATCTACAGCGCAGACACCCTTGTTGTGATCTCATAAGAACTTCCACTGTAAGAAAAGGCCCCCACCTCCCCGAATGGAATCGTGAGAAAATGTGAAGATACTGCGTAGCGTCTGTAACGGTGTTTCGCGCGTGAGAACACAGCGTTAGAATAATATTGTTCTCTTTTTTTTACACCATGCAACCAATAGAGCAGTTAGCCGCACGTGGCGTTTTTCTGTCGCGTAAAACGCGGTGCGCGTTTTCAGCTTTAGCAGCTAGCGTGCATGGTTTAAAATACGATAAAGCAAACTGAACAAACAGCCTTCTCGGCTTGGCGTTGGTGTTTAACAGCTGCATCTATAGCACACATTTCCAGACGTTCTTGAGAGGCGCCTTGCCAGCGAACGGTTGAGAGAGTGGCATGAGCGGACGTAAAAGTGGGGTACAGGGTGAAGAGGCAGCAAATGGTGTGGGACATGGTTGGGGATCCGGTTGCTAGGGATGCACACGCCCGCAGCTGTTGCTGTGGGAGAGGGCTGTGGGCGGATGTCGATGGACGCCTGACATAGCCCGACTAAGAAATGCATACGCATTGAAAAAAACGCAGCCTATACATGGTGTCATGGATGATGAGTGGGGCGAGGGGTCCGTCTATTCGCCCATTTGTCCAATCATCCATGCATCCGTGTGTTCGCCCGTCCTCTCCCTCCGTCGGTGCTTCTATCTGTCCGTCAATTTCCTTCGTCTATCCGTGCCTCTGTTCCTTTGTCTGTTCGTCCGAGCTTCCGTCCGTTCGTCCATCTGTCCGTCCCTCCTTCCGTTCGTGCGTGAGACCGGCCATTCTTCTGATTATACGCTCACGCCTCCATCCCTCCGTCCATGAGTCTGTGCATCCGTCCATGCTTGTGTCCGTTCGTCCGTCTGTCCATCCGTTCGTGCTTCCGTCAGCCCGTCCTGGCGCCCATTCATTCTTCTATTTTTTTATCTGTGCATTCGTTCATCTGTCCGTCATGGTTCCATCCGTTCTTCCGTCCATTTATCCTTGCGTCCGTCCATGCGTTAGTCAATCCATGCCTCCGTGCATCTGTCTGTCTGTCTGTCTGTCTGCCTGTCTGTCTGCTTTCCGGCCTGCCTGTGCATCCATCCGTCATTCCGTTCGTCCGTCCATCTGTTTCTTTGTCTTTCACTCACACTAGCGCCACCTGCAGAGTGAGTCATACAACTAGGTGGTTACGAACCGGTCACAAGAGACACGCATGTACAGACCCACCGCTTTAGGAGCTTCATCCGTAAAAAAAAATGGCAGCATATCCCCGGAGTGAATGATGGAGAGTGGGGCGAAGCATTCGTCCGTCCATTCGTTCTTGCTTCCGTCCGTCCATGCGTCCGTCTGTGTGACTGTCCATGCGTTCATCTGCCCGTTCGTGCGTGCGTCTGTTCATGCGTCCGTCCCTGCGTTCATCCATGCATTCATGCAGTCCCTGCATTCATCCACAACCCGCCAGCGCCTCCACAAGTTTGGCATCACGCCTACACCCCGCTGTCCCAATCGTCACGCGGATGAGACTCTGGCGCATGCCTTATTTGAGTGCCCAGCGGTCAAACCGGTTTGGCGCCTGACGGCGAGGGATTTTAAAATCCGTCCCTCCCCAGCCCTGAACAGAAACAAAGGCGCCTTTGCATAGTTAGTGGCCCTCTGCACCATATTCATGGTCTGGAAGCGACGTTGCTTCGCTGAGGTTAGCCGCTCTCCGGTCAGAGCAGTCTTCCCGACCATAGCTCGCATCCGCCACATGGTGTGGCGGCACCTCGCACACCAACTTGAAGCCAGCGGCGAGGAAAAGTTTCTCTACCGCTGGCATACGAGGCTTTTTTTCTCCTGCAAAAGACAAAGCATACGCCTGCCGATAACCCCTTTTTAAGCGCACGCCAGTCACTGCGTTCCACTGTTTCCTG
>NW_023609061.1:0-24133 GCF_013339725.1 Rhipicephalus microplus
TTCAGCGATTCAATGTGTTTGCGTATATATAATAGCGACACATGTTGTTTAACAAAAGGTACACGTTCCTGGCACTTGGTGGTTGGAATAAAGTGTCAGAAGCAGTAAAACATTTAAACACCCATTCACTTTGAACGAAAGAGCATTTCCTTAACACTGAGGCTTGTAGGGCCTTCGAAATAAAAAATGACACCCAAGCGTGAAGAACTATTGTACAGAATAGCTGGAAACATTTACCGCGGAACCAGCGGTAATACAGAGGTGTTCACAAGCACTTGCGATACTACATTAGCTTTGCCAGTGTTTTTACCAACATGTCACACTGCTGATAAGTGGGTATCGCTGATAACTATGCTACAACGTGGGCAAAACTAAACAGAAACCACCAAGATGCACAACCTTTACCTTATTACTTATCCGATGAAAGCCTGTTTCGGGTGCATTTAATAACATCAATGGTTTCTTAGATGACAAAAGAAGTTCAATTTATTAATCAGTGTCTGGCTTAAGGCGTGAGATTCCCTTCTGTAGACTTAATCACACTTTTTGAGATACATCCCGCTCTTGACCCTAAAACAACCAAGTAGAACAACACATTATTGACACAACTGGTTACGCTGCGCTGCAGTGGTAAGAATACAAAAGAAGCAAAATATTATCACGAGAGGAAAATGGAAAGCCGATTGTTTAGCGAGTGCCAAAGTAACAATCTTTTTTTTGAGCCACTAGAACGCAGACTAGAGTAATATTTAAGCACCTAAATATCAATTAACCAACACGGGAAGAATGCGCGAACAAGCAAATAATTATGCCGGCCAGCAGTGCCCCTTCATTTTTGGAAAATATCATTTTAAGAAAACTTTGACCATTTCAAATAATCCAGCTACACGAAACACACGTTAGACTATGACAGAACTATGAGAGTACAACTGAAGTAACTACGCGCCCACAAATCATCTGTTGTCATTTCTCACTCAGAGCTCGCACGTAAACACAGCCTATATATTGCCCCTTTGAAACTGTCATCTCAAAGTGGTCGAGTTTTTTCCCGCTTACCTCCCGTTTACTTTTTCAATTACGCAAGAAAGACGGCGTGCTCTCCACGGAAAACGCGAGACGCATAAACTTTTCTCAAGTTGACTGCGAGAAAATGAACTTGTCGTGGTGCTCGCACCAAGAATGGCATTGAACCAGAACGGGTCCGGACGCGTTGCGAAACAAAGCGCCTCATGCCCTGCATACACGCGTACGACTCCTATTCTCAGTGTGCGCCACTCTTCGAAAACTTGGGCAACTTAGCACTTCGAGGGCGACGAGACACTCGGTGCACAGTCCGTGCCATTCCTGCCTATTCCTGTTATTCTCTCTCATTTGAATTTAGTCAACGACCGTGGCGAAATGGCGAAGAGACTTCTTGTACTTGGCGACCACGTACGTGCATGGGCTCCGCTGAGGGTTCGGTGGGCCGTTGCGCGTGCCGTTCTCCAATATTTATTGAAGGTGAAGACCGTAGTTGCTATCCTACTCGTTCATTCAGCAATTTTGTGACTTTCGAGTGGATTACGGTGGAGATTGTATACAATGGTGGCAGCAGCCTTTGTATACACTGTACACTATTCATGCACGCAATAGTAGTTTTTGCAAAACTCAATTAGACTTCAGCTTCTGCATTCTGGGTGCCATGATGACATGGGTCGAGTTGTGTAATATTTCTGCTTATTTTATTTCCATTTTGGCTTCAGCCTAAGGGTTGTTTGCCAGTAACGTCTCCTTTGCATTTGTAAAAAAGGTGTATTTAAAACTATTGCGAAATGTTCACTCACTTCAGCTCCCATACATTTCGTGTAATTAAATCAGAAAATGGGTACCGCCGCTTCGTTGAGTTCCTCTGGAAATATGAATATAGAGTAACTATTGTTTTAAGCATCTGCACTGATTCAACGTTAAATGCATGGAAAATTGTTGAAACAGGAAGATAGTATGATAAATGGACGTGGTTTTCATTCTATTGTTTCATCTGGTTGAAATCCTATATTTCCTTTCTGCATGTGCACACCTGTTTGAGAGGTGCTGGTAAGATACCCAGCACCCCACCAAAATGCTGCACGTGACTCAAGTGAATTTTAGAGGCAATGAATCAGTAGAATCTACTACAATATTTATGCTTTGATTGTTTTGTTACGTTTTTCTTGTTAGTTGTACCTGCATTGAACTCGTGTTGTTTTGCTACTAGATAGAAAGTTTCTCCTTCTGTCGAAATAGTAAACTGATAGGCTCTAGTAAAAACTCTACCGATATTTTTAACGCAAGTTCTTCTTTCTCTGCTTATTTCAATCAGCCCCATCCTGTATTAGCGATTCAACCATCGATTTTTTTCTTCGAAGTAGATCACAATTTTCTCGCGTTATTTTTTAGCTCTAGCAAAACGCTTTCGATTTCGTTTTACATATTAGATAAATCAATGAAACACAAACGTCAAGATTGTTTTGTCCGGACCTCTGCTGCCCATGCACTGATTGTAATCCCTAAAATTCACTGTAGTTATTAGTATGAGATGCACGGAGGAGCAAATATATGAGTAGCTAATTTGTAAATTGCACTGAAGTTAGGTTTGGCAACTTCTTAGGTTTACCATAGCCGACCATTTTCATTTAGAGAGACCTAGGAAATTTTTTCTCTCTGGAGAAAAAAAAAATTCCCTAGATCTCTCTAAATATTTATGGAAAGCAGTTTTTCCAAGACTAATATGTGCTTGTGCTGTGGAAAACGATTTCCATGTTCAATGTTTTCGTATATTAGTGCATTTGTTTAAAAATATTCACTAAAATCACTGTGCTGAAGGTGAAAAAATGTCGCAGTCTAAATTGAAAAGCTTCACACAACATTTTATTCCATGAAATCACAAAGGTAAGCGGTCATCACATTTAGGGGCGGGGGGAGACATGTAGTATCGCAGTATTTTATACAAGTCACTAAGAAAAATGCATTGCGTAAAGGTTGAAGAAGAAATAAGTTATCAAAATAATATTAATAATAATAATAATAATAATAATAATCAGAACGAGCATATAAAGCGCAATGCGTAAAATATTCTGGCGAGGTAGGTTTCAAAAATTTCCAACCCATTCTGATATTTTGGAACTCTCCCGTAGAAAATGCTTGGTGTTGTTCATATAAAACATGGAGTGATGTACGCTTACTTAATATATAAACAATGTCTTCGAAACGTTACTCTCAATCTTTGTCATATCTGATGCAGGACAGTGTGATGAAAAATAGTTTTAAAAATGAAAGCATATTATGCCATGTGGCAGTTCATCCCTCGCAACCTGCTGAATGGCAACGAAAAAATATTGTATTTGTTCATTTCCCTTGAACAGTCTCTTTGGAGCGTCTGATGTTCAAAACGGGACGGCTTTTGTTCCCCCATAGTACAATACAAGTACTCTAAATCGTTAGCAATTTTTTCTAAACACATATATTTATTAGAAATGTTGACTGCCAGATATTCGTTCCAAATATATCCTTGCATTCTTCCCCTAGGCACTTTTTTTCCTGCTTTTTTTTTCAGCTGTGCAAATAACCGCATACATGCAGCCTATTGCTCAGGCTGCGCTTTTCGCAGAAACTTTGGTGACCTTGGCGTGGCTCTAGGGGCCAGCTCACTAGCAACGTGACAGCATCCACAAAAATGGGAAAGCGATAAAAAAACAACAACAAACCAAAGAAATAACACGGCGGGTGAAAGGCGAGAAAATGGGAGGTTGGTGTAAAGAAAAACATACATATATATACTTGGCGGGTTTGAGTGAGAGCACCTTTTTTATGGTTCAAACCAGTATTCAGGCAATTGATGTCGAACGCAGACTTAACAGACTCAACCGCAACGAAGTGGGAAGAGCAGAGCGGTGACACAGCGTTGTGGACGGGGACCAGCCCCGTCCCCCCTTGCACCCCTCGACACCACCACTGGACGGGGCACAGCGCTTTTAGTGAGTATAGAGGGGGTGTAAAAGAGAAAACGTGGAAGAAGGAAGAAAAAAGAGGTTGTGGGCGGGATGTCCTTGCGTCCATAGAGTTACATACGAGTATTATTGTATGAAACTCTATGTCTCCGTCTATCTTCTTGCTCCACGTGGAAGCAAATAGTTCCCTAGATGTTGACAAATTTTCCCTTTTCCCCTAAATACAACCCAAATTCTCTAGATCAAGGGAAATTTTCTAGAGTTGGCAGCACTGGTGTGTACATTTGTCTGTTTGTTCTCCCTTAACAATATCTGAAACAGCCGACCCCATTTGTAGTGCCCACCAATATTGCTCAACGTTCAGCGCTAATACTTGTGTGATTTTCATTTAAAGAGCAATTACTGTGCATATCTGAGGCACCATAACAGCACGTCAATATTCTGTATTTGTGTCTTTTCACTAGAAAAGGCATGCATGAGTAATTCCAAGTAACGTAGCGTTTATCACGTCGCGCTAACCCTGCAATGCTTTCAAACGCTTCGCTAAGATGACATGGCGTTGGCACCTACCCGTCACCTTGCGTTCTACACCTTATCACCTCCGAGACAGGCGCGATGGTCACCGCGCTTCGTTTTCCAAGTTGACTGCCAGATAGCGCTCATGTCTCACGGGTGACGTCACTTGATGCTCTCGTCCGCATCCGCCGCACGCTTGAGGCACTCGAACGCAGCGCCTCCAGAATACCATTCGCCAGTTTTCTTGCGCAGAACATCAAATAAACGTTTTGTTCACTATCTCCAGACGCAAGACTATCTTAGAAGTGTGCCAGTTTGGGCTAGTTGGTATGACATGACGCTAGCTATAGTGCGAGAGCAGAACGATGACAAAGGGACAAGAAGGAGACGAGCACTCGTCTTGTTCTTGTCTCTTTGTCGTCATTCTGTTCTCGGGCTATAACTATCGTCAAGGCAAGACTATAATCTTTCGACGACATTTGCAGTGTAACATGCAGATACGGGGCCAATTTTCAATGCGAAGCATTTTTTGCGAACTTCGGCTACTTTGAGCGTATCTATCTATCTATCTATCTATCTATCTATCTATCTATCTATCTATCTCTATCTATCTATCTATCTATCTATCTATCTAGCCGCCTACGACTTTTAACTTTCCTCACCGTTTCGATAATGCTATCAATACCAAATTTGGTATGGCATAACCTGACTCTATGAAGAGCATATATCACTAGTCTAGACATGAAAATCATCACATGTTTGTCACGAATGTCATGACTTACATTTCATGGTGCCGCACCTCTTGCCGTGGTTTCGTTCACATGGCGTGTTGCAAAACTAGTATGGTATGGCATGATTGCATGGAGAACACAAGTGACAGACCCTAACATGAAAATCACGACATGCATGTCATGTAAAAACATGACTACATGCCACGCTCATGATGTGGTCGCTGCCGTTTCGCTAGAGTCACATATACCGAAATCGGTGTAACAGTACGTGAATCAATTAAGAAGTTATGTATCTGGTGAAAACATAATAATCATGAGATGCGTGTTATGTAACAACATGACTACATGCTACACTCATGATGCGCTCGTGGGCGTTTCGCTACCTTCACATGTACAAAACTTGGTATTACGCGACGCGAACGGACGACGTAGGTAAATGACACATCCAAACATGATAATTAGGACATGCGTGTCATGTAACAACATGACTCTATGCCACACAGATGATGCGCTCGCGGCTGTTTCGCTAGCTTCACATACGCCAACTTTGGTATTACGTGACGCCAACCAATCGCGAAGGTATGTGACTGGTGGAAACATGATAATCATGAGATGCGTGTCATGTGAGAACATGACTACATGCCTCTGTCAAGGCGCCAATACATTTCGACGTGACGCGATGCGTGTGCTTGCCGGCGTTCAATTCGTCGCGTCACGCCAGCGTTGAAACGCCAGGCGCCGGTCCTGCCATATACTCGCAGGCGCACGCCACGCTGCAATGCTTTGGCGCATGCGCGTTTAAGCACGCCCGGAGTCCCTCCGTCCCGAAAAGGGGGAGACGCAATGTTGCCTGGGTAACGCATCGGCGCGAAATGCAGGATGTCGCATTTTGCGCCGGTTGCCGTTGGGCCACGCTGACGGAAGCTGGTCGCGCCGGTCGAGCTTGGCGTCAGACTATAGAGTGCTCGTGTTTTGCTAACTTAGTGTCACGGTGTTCGGCGTGTGCGCGCGTCAACTCTACATTGGAGTGTATAATTGGGCGCTTCATGATGCGCTCGCGGTCGTTTTGCTAGCTCATCATATACCAAATTTTATGTTACTTGACGTCAAGACATGACGAAATATATGACTGGTGCAAACATGATAATCATGCACGCGTGTCATGTAAGAACATGACAACATACCACACTCATAGCGTGCTCACGGCCGTTTCACTAACTACACATATACTAAATTTGGTATCGCGTGACGTGAATAGATGACGAAGGTAAACCAGACATCGAAACCTGATAATCATGACAGGTGATGTACGGCATCATTTACCCCCATCTCGTAACGTTGTGCTGATGATAAAGTGACATATCAACAATTCTCATTCGTGTTTTGCATATCATCGATTCTCACTGTACGTGGAATATGTCGATTTTCTAAAATGACATCCGATTTTGGGGATATTATTTAGATTTTGTAGTTCAATACTTGAATTATAAAATAAGTTGGCTAACTTGGAGACATTTGGTCGTCACAGGCTGTGGGAAAAAGCATAGGTGGCAACCTCAGGGCCTTGTTTTGGATTAAAACGTTCTTATGCAATTCATCTCTAATGTATGTATATGGATTATAGATCCCAATTCTCTATTTACCACGATTATGAACGAGCACTATAATAATGCACGGGTGAGCTGGAAGCCACTGTGAAAAACGCACACGATGTATAGCAAGACCATGGATGTGTTAAAAACAAATGTCTGACGATTTAGAGTACGAGGTACTCTACTATGGGAGAGCAAGAGGCTGTCCCCATTCCTAAGCAATTACATCCTTGTCTCACAAGTGGCAAAAACAAGTTCATAAATACATTGTGAACGGAAATACATACTTCATACCAGCTCTTTGACTTGAGGTCTTGCTCGCCACTTAACAATGAACGCATTGGGTTGCCCTACAACTATATAACACGCGTATATTCTGTATGTGCGTATTTTACTAGAAAATGCATCCATAAGTTATCCTACGAACCGTAGCGTTTGTCACGCGGCCATCATCATTCCAACGCTTGCCACGAAAAGGGAAGTGCTTCCAACGCCTTTCCTACGTTGACACGGTGGGGCACATACCCGTCGCCTTGCGTTTCTACACCTTATCCACTCTTAAACTGGCCCGCACGCCCGTCTCAGAGCCACGCGTTTTGTTGTCCAAGATAACTGCCAGATAGCGCTCTTGCCTCATGTGTGACGGACTTGTGCGCTCGTTCGCCTCCGCCTGCATGCTCGAGACAGTCTAACGCAGCGCCTCCAGAATATCATTCTCTGAGTTTCTTGCACAGAGTATCAATAGGACGTTTTGTTCAATCTCTCCAGACGCAAGACTATCGTCTTTCGACGACATTTGCCGATTAGCATTCAATAACGGGACCAATTTTTTGTTAGATGTGCTGGTATGTATATATTTTTATTCTGTAGATATAGAAGTATAAATATAGGACTATTATAATGAACATCTGCATCTAATTAAGCTCACTTGGTTATTTAGACGCAGCTGTTCTTTTTAATAGTAAAAAAAAAAACCTCTTAACCTATAATGCATAAAAACGACAATGTAGAAAAGCAAAGTAATATTGCTAGAACCTACATAAACATGTGTGAACTTTCAACATTTTATGCTAACAAACTGGTTTGGAAAGCCAGTAGTGTATCGTAAGCAAACCCAACTGCAGCAGCATTTAATGCAAAGGCATGCTCGCGATCTCTGGCAACTGTACGTCACATGTGACGTCAGGAACGCCGGAAACTGGCGTCATGAGCGATCCCAGGCTGGCCAAGATGCTATCGAAAAGTGTAAACGGAACTGTCGAGATAAAGGTCTATCGTCTTCATTGTTTCTTTCATTGTGCTTCCGCCAAGTTTTACGACGCGCCGTGAACGCTTTCCGTGACTCGAGCGTTCCTTCCGTTCTTGCGATCCGGGAAAAACCACGGGCGCGTGAAATTGATTCTGGCGGCATGCAAAATATAATAAATAATAATATCACTTTGGCAGTCGCGCATATTATTCGTGTCTTGCTACCCGCATTCGCTGAGTAGATGTCTAAACAAAACGTGGGCGAGAAAGTTTCGCCGATTCTTCGTAGCTTTCGCTTTGACAGGCTTGACTTGACTTTACGGTGCACGTGATCGTTCAGATAAGATCTCTACGTAACACGCAATAAACACACGTAGTGGTGGTGATCTCTACGTAACACGCAATAAACAATGTTGTGCTGGTTGTTGATTGAGTGTTTGATATGGTGGGGTTTAACGTCCCAATACCACCATATAATTATGAGAGAAGCCGTAGTGGAGGGCTCCGGAAATTTCGATCGTCTGGAGTTCTTTTAACGTGCCACCCAAATCTGAGCACACGGGCCTACAACATTTCCGCCTCCCTCAAAATGCAGTCGCCCTCAAATAATACTGGTTGTTGGTGTGTCGTTTCCCCAGAAAGGCATAGCCTTTCAAATCATCCAATTTATCGAGAAATATTTCAAGTATAGAACCGTGTTTTTTCGCAGCCTTTGTGTAAAACGCTTTTGTATTAAGGGCGCTTTGTGAGACAAACCAGAACTCTCTGGTTGCAACAAATCATCGAAAAGCTGAAAGTAAACCCACTTCTTATTTCAGTCTGCAGGGATATATCAGTTCGTTTAATTTTTTTTTGTGGGCATGAAGAGATGCCTGTTTCTAGGTCTACTGCACGCCAGTCATCAATCGGATGCAGTGCACCAAGTTTAATCCTTTTAATATCCGATTTCTGTAGGTGAATAAGACCCACGCTATAAAGAAGAGACACAGCATGCATTTTCGTTCTAATGATGCTTTCACTTTGCTGGGTTTTTCTATGCCGTGTGCACCACAAGCTTTTTACAGTGGTCATGATCGATCCAGCTCGATCAATATCAGGCACCTTAACACGGTCCCTTTTCATATCGATCAAGCGCGTTAAGGACCGAGACGATTGGATCAGGCTGAAGTCTGCATCAAACTCCTTATGAATTAGGTACCAAGTATCCAGCGATGAATCTTCTCATGGCGATTAAGGCTGCCGATCTTGATCAGCCCGATTCCGAACGGCCGATCATAATCAATGATTCCCATGTTACACGTGCGTTAGGTATGGCACCGCCGTCTTCAAATGTTCGTGCATATTCAAGTACGATTGCATAGCTTGAGCTCATGAGCTGCTATTCTTAATCATAATTGCAGCAAAATAAAGTGCAAATATAAGTAAAAGATTTATCTTTTGATTATAACTCAGTGATCTGCTGGGATCATATCTATGAGTACCAAATAAAAAAAGGATATTCGAAGTCTTTTTTATTAGACCCCACCTCAAGTGAGCTGAGCGTGCAGATTCTAATTTAGAGAGACATGAAAACAATTAAAAGCATGCAATCGGGAATTGAATTCATAGTTATGCTGTGCATATAGTGTAGAGCAAGTTCCATAATTCATTCAGAAACGTAAAGAGGGATTCATGCCAAAGAATAAATTTGTAAACAATGCATACTAATCGGATTTTGTTCCTGTAAGGATGAATAATAAATATTTGAACATGAATTAGTAGGTTTTCATCTTCATCAAGGGGTCATCAGTTTCCAACACGTCATTATTATTATTATTATTATTATTATTATTAAATATTATTATTATTATTTATTCATTTATTTATTTAGTTGGAGTACATATAAAACGCACATACAGAAGCGATGGGGAGGGAACAGGCTGACAAATGCCACCTATAGGGGCACAATGCCTGCCTGCTCCTTTGAAAAAGGGAAGCATATAGGAAATGAGGAAAGAAAAACAATGCAGCAGTGGGCCTGACAATAATCGCAGGTAAATTTTCTTTTACAGGTACATTGCAACTTATCGAAAAATCATACAAATTATAGGAACACGTGGGATAGATTACTTACAAATCATATGTTCTCACGTTATACTAATGGGTAAACTTGCTTAAGCTTCTTCAAGTGCTCACGTATAAGTTTATAAAACTTCAAGTTTTATAAACCTACCTATATTTAAATGGTATGTTTTGGAGTGCGTGAGTGAGAAAACATATATTTAAGAAACATTATTTCGAGGGGCAGTGATATACTCGTTTGCAAAATAATTTGTCGACGAAAATATTCATATATGTCACGATGATTTACAAAGCATTGAAGTACAAGGTGAAATAGATTACCATTTTCAAGAGTGAATTACTGGTTTCCTATCGTAAATGCGCATAGTATTATTTATTATGTCTTCAAAAAGTCACAGCTTTGCCAGAAAGGTGAAGCAATGAACGTGATAACAATGAATTGAAAGGTTCACGCGCAGAATTGAAGCAGATCGGAAACATGCCCCGTGTTCCTCACGCACGAAGCCAACTGACAGGTGCCGATGAACGCGAAATAGAGTCTCATTTGTTACTGTGCTCCGTCTGAAAAGACGCGCGCTTTTCGTAAACGGAGGACTTGCAATGATTGAAGCGACCTTTGTGCACAAGGTAACTTACAGCAGAATAGTTCCAGGTAAAGCTCGAGGCCAGCCAGCGTGTACGACCTTCCCTCCTCACCGGGCGAAGTACGCATAGGAGATTAGAGCGGGCACCGCCGCGCGATGTGGCAACGCGCGCTCTTTGCGCCCATCTTGCTCGTAATGCTGAAAAAAACAATTCCCTTCAAGATACTCGTGAACAGCAGTAAGTGGTAGATATAAGGAGCTTGCCAGTCTTGAACAATGCAGGATATGCTCCGGGGTGGCTCAGTGGTTAACGCCTCGCATTCATGATGCAGAGGTCCTCGTTTGTTTCCGCGTGCCGGAGTGTTTTTTTTCAGTTTTTTTTCTTTTTTGCGTTCACACACACACACACACCACACACACACATATATATATATATATATATATACATATATATATATATACTATACTATATATATATATTATAAAATAGATGCTTGTAAACTTGGAGAATAGTGCAGTATAGGAAACAAACAATAAATATTTATTTATTCCTAACAGTTTCGGCTGGTGGACCAGCCTTCTACGGAGTAGGCTGGTCCACCAGCCGAAACTGTTAGGTGTAAATAAATATTTTATTGTTTTGTTTCCTATACTGCACTATTCTCGAAGTTTATAACATATATATATATATATATATATATATATATATATGTAGATAGCAACATATATATATATATATCTATATATATATGTAGATAGAAACATATACTATAGGGTGCATGACATCGACGCCGACGCCGACAGCGAAATCCAACCAAGAGTGTCCATATAATTGCTATCGCAATAAAATTGCCGTACGTTCTTTGCTGGATTTCTATTATCAGCGCAGAAAGACAATAACAGCAACTTGAAGGTGTACGTCTTCGAAACAAGTTTCGGAAGGTGGCACTTTCCGACGAAGAAGGAAGAGAAATTTTTATCTCTGGTCATTGCTTTCATGATAAGACGTGCGCTTCTTCTTTTTCTTTTTTTACGTGCACGACTCGACATTACGAAAGCTGCACAGGCGACCATAATAACCGTGGTTAAGGACGCAAAGAGAGAAGCGCACAGTTACGTTGCTCTCCCATCTATGGCATTCCAGTAATACAACTGCCAGTCCCTAACGTTGACTTCTCCGAGTTCATTTTTGTAAGCTTTATTATGAAACGCAATAACAGCTTCCTTCCGCACCTTGCCTCGGCATCATTACATGAATGTGGGTTAAAGATTGGCAGAACGATGCACACCATTGCTGTTTTTGAAAGTGTGTGCAAAAAGATAAGGCACTTGCGTAAGGGAGTCAAGGCGCCCACGTTATCTTTAAACTGCAGTCTTGACGTTAGAGGCAAGACAATTCAATGACATGACATTGTACGTAAGTGTTCTCAGTGAAGGTTTCGTCTCCATTTCTATCATCCACACAGAAAAACAAGGTCACAGGTTGAATTGTTTGACTTGTACGCATACATGTTATTCCACGCGTAAGCTGCGGTATAAGGTTAGAGCCGTTAAAAATCTACTTTCACGAGTGGGGCTAGTGATCTGACTCACTTTCTTATTGAAACGAAGTTCTCAGGCATCTCAGTAACTAAGCGACAATCTGCCCAGCAGTACACCAAAGTGTCCTTCGGAACAGAGTATATGTGCGTACAACGGTTCCATGAAAGCAAAAGACATTAACTCGCAGCTGGCACCAGTGAAAACACTGGCACGACTGAGTACGAGGAACAACAAATATGACAGCAAACCAGCAATCACGTTTCAATGAACGAAAAAACTATCGTGTTAGAAGCACTATCGCGAGTTCGCAAACGGCACGCCTTCGTTTTCAGGTGCAAAATGAACAGAAAAACGTAACTCGTTAGTAGAAACTGTCATCAAAAAACAGTGGCAGCATGAGGTAGTTTAGAACCAGCTTCGAATTAGAGCTCCCGCTTTCGCTGATCACGGCTTCCACACCCACACTTTTTATTGCATTACGACATAGTGCGGGTCGAGCTGAGGATCCGTAAGATTGGGTTTTCCGCAAGTAATTCACGATGGAGCGAAACTCGAGAGTAGCGCAAGCAATCGAACACGTGCAGGATCAGGAAAATGTACGGAGTGCACATTATACAACACTGACAGCAATAACAAGGTCTGAGATTGAAATTACCGAGTAAAAATAATAAATGCGCGTGCATTGGTCAAAATAAGCTACCTCTCATTGCCGTTGAACTTGCAGAAATTGATGCCTTCACCGGTATGACAGTTCCTGCGGCACCATACAGCAGTACAGACAGCAACTGCAGTGACTTACCAAAGCGAATAAACACGTGTTAGAAAGAGAAACGGAACGCTGTCGACCATGCTAATCATCGGGTCAAAACTAACTGCGCATATCCGCGTCGGCTGCCCTCGTCGAACAGCAGCAGCGCATGTTTTCCGCTTCGTAACCGCCACAGATAACAGAATTCATAGTAGAACTCGCATGGCACTTCGACCGCTAAACAAATTTAGCGCTCACAAGTACAACGCGTAATGCGGAATCCAAAGGTTACCCTTCAGTTATACAGAAAGAGCACTTGTTTTGCAAGAATGGTGTCTCTCTTCGCTTTAATTATGATCTTACTAATTGTGCCCTAGCGGATTTTTTGGAGTCCCGGGGGCAGATGTGAACATAGCCACTATAATACTTCTTTAGCTATCGGTTTTTTTAAATGCGAAGCACTTCTTGGCGAGCTTCAGCGAATATGAGCGTATCTATCTATCTATCTATCTATCTATCTATCTATCTATCTATCTATCTATCTATCTATCTATCTATCTATCTATCTATCTATCTATCTATCTATCTATCTATCTATCTATCTATCTATCTATCTATCTATCTATCTATCTATCTATCTATCTATATCTATCTATCTATCTATCTATCTATCTATCTATCGATCTCTCTATCTATCTATCTAGCACCTACGAATTTCAGCTCTCCTCGCCGTTTCAATAATGGTATCAATACCAAGCTTGGTATGACATAACAATGACTGTATGAAGAACATATTTGATCAGTCATAACAAAAAATTATAACATGTGTGTCAAGAATGTCACGATTTACATTTCATGGTCCTGCAGTTCTTGAGGTGGTTTTGTTCAAATGGCATGTTGCAAAACTTGTATGGCATGACATGATTGTATAGCGAACACAAGCAACAGACCATAACATGAAAATCATTATATTCGTGTCGTGCAACAACACGGCTACATGCTACGCTCATGATGCGGTCACGGCCCGCATCGCTAGCGTCACATATACCAAATTTGGTTATTACAGTACGTTAATTGCTTATTATGGTACGTGGCTGGTGTAAACATGACAATCATGAGATGCGTGTCATGTAACAACATCACGACATGCCACGCTCATGATACGCTGGCGGCCATTGTGCTAGCTTCCCTCATATCAAATTTGGTGTTACGGGACGTGAACGGACAACAAAGACATGATATTGGTGCAAACATGATAAACGTGAGATGCATGTCATGTAACAACATGACTACATGCTACGCTCATGATGCGCTCGTGGCCGTATCACTTGCTTTACATTTACCAAACTCAGTATCACGTGACGCGTACGGACGACACAGGTAAATGACACAACTAAACATGGTAATCATGACATGCGTGTCACGTAACAACATGACTGCGTGCCACACTGATAATGCGCTCGTCGCCGTTTCGCTAGCTCCACGTATGCCAAATTTGGTATTACGTGACGCCAATGGATGGCGAAGGTGTGTCACTGCTGCAGACTTAATGATAATGAGATTCGTGTCATGTGAGAACATGACTACATGCCACAGTCAAGGCGCCAATATATTTCGACGTGACGTGGTGCGCGTGCTCGCCAGCGTTTATTTTGTCGCGTCAGGCCGGCTTTGCCACACCAAGCGCCGGTCCTGCTATATAATCACAGGCGCGCACCACGCTGCGTTGCTTTGACGCATGCATGTTTTAGCACGCCCGGCCTCCCTCCATCACGAAGAGAAGGAGACGCAGTGTTGTCTGGGTAACACATCGGAGCGAAACCCAGAATGTCGTATTTTGCGCCGGTGCCGTTGTGCCATGCTGACGGACGGTGGTCGTGCCTGGCGTCAGACTATAGAGTGTTCGCGTTTTGCTAACGTATAGTGTCGCTGGGCCCAGCGTGCGCGCGCGTCAATGCTACATTAGAGCGTATTGGGCCCTTGATGATGCGCTCACGGCCGTTTTGCTATCTCCACATTATACCAAATTTGGTGTTATGTGACGTCAGTGGATGACGAAATATATATTACTGGTGCAAGCCTGATAATTCTGACACGCGTGTCATGTAAGAACTTGACAACATACCACGCTCATAGCGTGCTCGCGGCCGTTTCTCTAGCTCCACATATACTAAGTTTGGTATTACGGACTTGAATATATGACGAAGGCAAACGAAACATCCAAACATAATAATCATGATAGGGAAATCATGTACAGCATCACTCACCTCCACCTCGTAACGCTGCACTGGTTTTAAAGTGATACATCAACATTTCTCATTCGTGCTTTGCATAAAATCGATTCCCACTGTACGTGGGATCTGTCAATTTTTTCGTCCCTCATCGGCGATGGGTAGAACAACGCTTAGAAAAGTTGGTGTAACAATTTAAAGTACTAGGCACTCTACTATGGGAGAGCGTTAAGCCGTCCCATGAGCGTCTCCACACTTACGACTTCGCCAGGCGAAATAATAGCGTTTGAAGGTGCAGAAAATAATGCATAAAACAGGCAATAATTTAGTGGCAGCACCCACCAATATTGCTCAAGTTTTAGCGTTCATGCTTGGGAAATTGTCCATTAGAAAGCAAGGATCGCGCATATGTGAGGCACCATAACAACACATCAATATTCTCTCTGTGTGTCTTTATACTAGAAATAACATTCATAAGTAATTCTAAGGATTGTAGTGTTTATCACACTGCGCTGACAATGCAACGCTTGCACGAAAAGACAAGTGTTCCAACGCTTTGTTAAGACGACACAGTTGTGGCACCTACGCGTAGCCTTGCATTCGGCCCCTTATCGCCTCAGAGATGGACGCACACACCGCACGCTTCGTTTTTGGAGATAACTGTCAGATAGCGCTCTTGCTTGACGTGTGACGTGCCTGGATGTCCTCGTTCACCTCCGTTGCACGCATCGAGGACTCTAAGGCAGCGCTTCTAGAGTACCATTCACCCATTTGCTTGCACAGAACATCAAATAAACGTTTTCGTCACTCTCTCCAGATGAAAAATTATCGTCTATTTTCAACATTTGCAGTGTAACATTTAGATACGGGACCCTTTTTTTTTTTCTATAGTCCAACACAGCAGCAGCTTGTTATCACTTTCGACAGGGGGAGAGATGTTTGTTTGCTTTAGTGGCATTTCTATGGAGGAAAATCAAAGTGCATAAGAGCGAACGAGAAATTACTAGAGAAACAGGACAGTCGTCGTAGAAGTTTGAATTCCACCATTCTAGAAATATTCGACACTTTTATGAAACATTGAGAACATGTTTATTTGCACGCGTAGAGTGGTACTAGGTATTTTCATAAGCTGGAGAAACCATGACACGCGCTTTTTGGTAAGCTCCTCCAGCTATTATAAACGTCACATCCGATCTTAGGCAGGTGGAAAGAGAGATGGTATTGAGCGGTTATTTTTCTGAATTTTTCTGACAGCTTCCGCGCCTCTACAGCTTACTTACTGATTTTTCTTTATGCCGGTATATGGGGCATGTTTCTGACGAAGTATACACCCCTCATTTCGTAATGTTGCTGTCGAGACGACATGCGTATGAACATGTGAAGATTAGCATAGTGTGGATGAAGAATTTTACCAGCGCCATTCACTTCATCTACGTTGCAGCCATGCATGAGTAGCAGCCATCTGAAAAAGACAAGAAATACCGCAAAAAGACAAACTAAACACGTTGTTAAGAAAGTAATCAATACCCCTTGGGCTGCCTACGTACATAAAAAGTGAGAGTCATTCAGCAAGGGATGCACAAAACAACGGACAATATAGCCTTGCTACAAGAAACAGACTAGTTGACTAGACTGTCCACGACGCTCTTTTTAGGGTACATCATAAAACAGTGTTCCCAACCTATTATAGGAATAGACAATTATCATAATGTAATTCTCAATGATCTGTCAGAGGATATCACACTTCAGTCATGCCTCTTCTTAAGGAATGTTAAACTCATTCATAGCCTGACCAGAAGGCAAACCGGAACCAAGGTACTGCTAAAAAAAAATTGGCAGCATATTCACAGAGTGAATGATGGAGAGTGGGGCGAAGCATTCGTCCGTCCATTCGTTCTTGCTTCCGTCCGTCCATGCGCCCATCCGCACGTCCGTGCGTTCGTCTGTTCGTGCATGCGCCCCTACATCCGTTCATGCGTCCATCCATCTACTCAACACTTCAAGTACCACCATATCGCATCCTTTAATAATATATTCCCCATTAGGCCACGCTCACACTGAGCATTCCGGCCGCCGAAAGTGCTCCGAATCCGGTTCGGCGGCGGCGAGATCTGCCGAAAGGGCCCTCTCCGCGCCGATCGCTCTCGGACCGATTTTTGCGGTGTCTGCCGCCGAATCTGTCACCACGGACCAATAGGAGCGCTAGTAAAGGAATTTCGAAAAATGGCGGTCAAGCCCTACTCACTTGTTATGCCGCAGTGCACGTAACTGAATGTTGAAACCAACGGGAGTTTAACCTACTTTGTGCCTACTTCGCCTCCGTATTTCGTGAAAGAGGTGACCGAGCTTGTTGTTGGCGTGACCGAGCTTGTTGCGGTCTTGCAGAGCAAAATGAACCCACCAACGCCGCTGGCGTCGGTGATTTTTCCGCTCTTCGTGCATTACAATACAGCCACTTGCCAGCAAAGTAAGCAGTACTGTCTTTTTTTGCTTCTTGCGTACGAGAATCGTCGAAGTATACACCACCGGATAGCGAGTGGCGTTTGCGAGGCGCGACAATCACCGGGTGACAGCGCATTCATCCCGCGTTTGCCCCGTGGTAGATGGCATATTCAGCGGCGCGGGGCGCGTCCAGTGCGAACGACGCTGCGTTTCGGCGGCGGGGGAATTTCGGTCGCTGTAGAAAGCGGATGTTTCAGTGTGAACTAGGCATTAGAGTTACTGTATATGCTACCTTTGGGTAGCAGAGGTGTGCCAAGGTACGCCATCTTGGGTTCAAATGTCTTGCGGGAAAGCCACTTACCACCCGCATAGAAGCAGCGTTCACGCTTCAGAGTACTGGCGTTCGCCATTAGCAGTCATTCGCATGTACATTGAGCACCATTTTTCATTGTTCAACAACGCACAGAAGAAATCTCTCACCGGCACCACCTTGGAGGGTAAAATGTTATACTCGTTACATACTACAACAGCTACGAGGGACGAACAGGTGCCGCTATAAGAAGCTTCGCCCCTAAAATTTAGAAATCAGGCATAAAAATATCACGTCGTCTGATGCCCAACAAACAAGCCTTCTCTGTGATACTTGTTAACCAGAAAGGCGAAACCGCAACGACACCAACACTGTCAACTACACTGACGCCGACGCCGGAATTTGCGAAACGAGCTCTTAACGTTCGTGCCAAAGGTTACCGGGGATTGTGAAGAAAAGCCGAATATAAGCGAAAATGCCAAATCTCAGAAGGGTGATGGGGGAGATTGTAACCCGCGCCTTCGCGAATTCGTGAGGGAGCAGCACGGTAAAATGGATGCGAGTATCTCAGTCGGAAATGGTTACGGTGCAGTGCACACTCTAACAGTGGTGTAACCACTGCCAAAGTGAGTGACATTTGAGGTTAGCAGGCGTAAAATTTTTGTTGATTTGTTGGTAATGAGTCTTAGAGTTATAAATAAAAAATTAGACTTGCCTGCCACTGAATACCGTAAAAGAAAAGCAATCGTCACTCGCCTGAAGCAGTTTGTATAACAACAAACGTCAGTGAAAGATTCCGGAATGAAGAGACGAATAGACAGAAGCAAGAATATATGGCTGTCGCTGCCGAAAACAACCGCAGTGCTTGCTTTCACAAGTTTCGGACAACGAGCCACCGTATTTTCTGCTAAACTATGCTACAAGAAACTTTTTCCGTACCCAGCAATTTGATGACAGTCATGATTAGTAGTAATGCTTCCTCTTTAATTGAATCTCACTAGATCATCACATATATACGATTAGTATATATGATATACATCAATATTATGGGCATCTGAAGCATGCTTCTTCATCACCTAGTGTTCTTCATCTTCGTCGCTAGGTGGTATAAATTTGAGTGGGTTCTGTGCTTCGTAGGTGACTGTTTTTGGCCATGCCTTCCAGGCCTAATAAAGGCGTGTGAAGGACTTCGTCGCATTACATTGAACTCGTAATGTCCGTCTGGTGTCGAAAGTACCGTCTTTTCTTTCTCGTCCTCATGCATCGGTATCTGCCAGTATACCGAACGTAGATCGAGGCTTGAGAAGTATTGAGCTACTTGCAGCGAATCCAAGGCGTCATCTATGCGTGGCCTAGGGTATACATCCTTGCGCGTTATCTTGTTTAGAGCCCGGCAATCTACCTAGAAGCGCACAGAACCGTATTTTTTTATCTAAGATGAGAGGTGACGACCCAGGGCTAGCCGAAGGGCGTATTATGTTCTGTCTCAACATGTCGTCAACGCTTTCTTCAATAACCTTCCGCTCAGCAACTGATACACGATATGGCTGACGACGAACGATTGACGTACTCTCAGTCTCGATACGATGCGTGGTGACGCACGTCTGTGCCAATACGGGTGAATTAACGTCACACAAAGCTTCGTGCTTAGTTAGCAAGCAAACTTTTGTTGGGTCTGCGAAGAGATCAGGTCAGAGCTGACGGAAGTTGGAGGGTGGAGGTGGATGGAAAACGTGCAACCAGGAGATCGTCAGGAGAAGCGTCTTGAAAAGTTACCACAGAGAAAGGCTCCGGTGTAGCGACGCAAGCCAACGTTAAGCCCTTCGGAACCAAAATTTTTTCGAATGTCGGGTTTGTTGCGCAAACGAGTGTGAAGCCATCGACAAAACGTGTCCGACCTGATGCGAAGGCTATTCCTCTGGTGACACATCGTACGGAGGGTCGTACGAGCACGTTGTCGTAGTCAATGACATTAGACAGAAGTGTAACAATTCGCTGACTGTGCGGAGGTAGCTCAGTGTCTTCTGCAGCATAAAAAATTGACGGCAGATCCACGAGGTGAATGATGATGAGATTGGGCGAAGCTCCTGGAAGTAATACCGTGAAATGTTCTTCCGTTTATTCGCCTGATAAAAAAAGACATGAAACGATTGATTAATGATGAATTAACAATGTATTGAATTAACGATTGATTGATGATATGCGCTTTAGAAAACACCTAGCGTCTTTCGTTAAGCAGCTGGAGTCGTTTTTTTGTTTTGCTTCAGAAAGACCTGGCGTCTTTTCGTTTTGCTTTTAGAAAACATCTGGCGTCATTCGTTTGTTTATTTCATCAATGAACGGTGTTTTGAACAAAAATTGTTTATTGTTTAATCACGCACAGAATAAATCTCATCAGGCACTACCTGGGAGGTAAAAAATGGCTGCTACTGGGAATAAGAGACAGCAGAAGTCGGCTTTTAACACTTCTACTAACGTTTTCTACTGGAACATGCCATTGGCTGCTAATGGGGAATGAGAGACAGGAGCATTCGGCTTTTAGGTAACGTGCACGCCACGAACTTTTTACTGTTCAACAAAGCACAGGAGAAATCTCCCACCGGCACTTCCTTGCAGGTCAAAATGAAACACTAGTTACACACTACGACTACGACAACGAGGGACGAACGGGTACCGCTTTAAGAAGCTTCGCCCCTAAAAAGAAGTGGTGCGTCATCTGCGTGAAGCGAATAGGTGGTATAGTTCGTGTGTACGACGCGTTGCCGGCAGCAGATGGACGCAGACGCCGTTGCAAGAAAGTCGCATCTTAATATTAGCTGTTGAGTACATGAACTAAGCACTGAAAATTGCATATAATTGAGAAGTCTATCAATATAGACACGAACA
The DNA here is from genome assembly GCF_013339725.1 of Rhipicephalus microplus. Taxonomy (NCBI): domain Eukaryota; kingdom Metazoa; phylum Arthropoda; class Arachnida; order Ixodida; family Ixodidae; genus Rhipicephalus; species Rhipicephalus microplus. The sequence continues at coordinate 20,857 of NW_023609061.1, forward strand.
GTGCACATGGCGGAAGGTCGGATGGCATCCCCTAGAGCAGCGAGCAACATAGGTCCATCGTAGGGCGTACTAACTTTGCGAAAACGCGCACACAAATCTCTGTGAATGACTGAGCAACTAGCAACAGTGTATATTATTGCTTTCACTCCTATGCCTTCAATGGAACCGATATATTATTATGAGGATGTTTTGGAGGAATCTTTTTTTTCACTTTGATAAATGCAGCTTTTCCCCCAGAAGCTGCATAATTTATTTTTCCGAGCTACGGTCGGTGAACTGTGAGGCTGGTCGAAGTGGCGACGTAGAGCGACGAAGAGGGGACGGCGAGCGATGCCTGGCACCACGGTAGCGATGAGCCATTTCAGGAGTTATTGATGGCCAGGAAGAGCGACCGTGAAGCGTACCGTAAGGACAGTGCTGGAAAGTGGTTGCTGTGACATCGTCATCCCGTTCGTAGGTGTCAAACCCATGACGCTCGTCTCGCTGACGCTTGCGACAGACACGTGCGATGTGTCCACGATACCCACAATAGTAGCATGTAGGTCTCGTCGCGCACCATGATTGATAGTAGGGTTGGGTGTTTGGGCTGCGGACTATGGGAGCGAGGTGTGCTGGCGCCGGTCGTGCATAGTATGGCTGGTTTTGCGTGCTGAGCGCCTGAACGCCAGAAGGGCTGGCCTCGTCGTCGGCAGTATCGGTAGAACGAAGGCTGGAGCGATTGCGGTGTCTTGAACGTAAGTCAATGCGGCTTTAGGGACGCGAGGGTCTGTGTACACACTGCCAGTCATAGCCGCCAACTCCTCCTTGACGACGTCCCGTAACTTTGTACTAGGGGGTCAGAACAAAACTGGCGCGCTGGAAACCCGAGCGACTGCAGTTCTTCTCGTATCATGGTGCGGATCATGACTCGTAACGAAGGGTCGGCAGTAGGGTTGTCAGGGATGGCTGTGGGAGAGTTGTCCAGCTGCATCCATACGGATTCGAGCTCGTTCAGGTGCTGGCACATAGCTACAATGTCTGCTACAGTATTTGAGTCCTTTACGACCAAAGCATTGAAGGCGACAGGCCCTATGCCTTTGAGCAGATGGCGCACTTCGTTCGTCTCAGTCATGGAGGCGTTGACGCGTCGACACAGAGAGAGAGAACATCCTCGATATACGAGGTATAAGACTGCCTAGTTGTTGTTTGCGACAATGAAGTGTTCTCTTCGCCAGACTGGCTCGAACTGCCGGAGTAGCGAAGACTTGTCGCAGATGTTCTTTGAAGACGTTCCAGTTGGGAAAGTCGATTAGGTGGTTAAAAAACCACGTCTTCGCCACGCCAGTAAGATGGAAGGAGACGTGGCGGAGCTTGTGCAATGTCCTAACGGTTCGCTGCGCTCACAATGTCATATTGGTGTAGCCAGTCGTCCAAGTCCTCATGTCGGAGTCCACAAAATAGAGGGGGCTTGCGAGGGGGTCCACTGACGATCCAAGAGTGAGTAGCTGAGACAGTCGTAGCCGGAGGGGTAAAGAGAGAAGCACCCGAGGGCTCGTGCTGCGGCATGCTGGTGGACGCATAGCCCAAACGGCGACCTGAGCGAAGCTCCAGGAAGTTAAGCGGGCGAGCAGGAATGGGGAATCAAGGAGCAACCTCTACCGCTTGCGACGAAGTACTTTACACGCCTTTATTAGGCCTGGAAGACGTGGCCAAAAACAGTTGCCTCCGAGGCACAGAACCGACTCAAGGGTCATCCCCACTAACGATGAAGATGAAGAACACCAGGTGATGATGGTTTTGTACAGGTGATGAAGAAGCGTGCTTTAAATGCCCACACTATATATACCATATATATGAATAGTATATATATGAAAAGATATATACATAGTAGGTCTGCTTTTACATATCTGACGTGAATGTAACGTAATATAATTTTACGGTCACTTTAAAGTGCCTTCATACATTCTTCCATTTACAATTCTGTGTAGGATATGCAAATTACGCATACATCGAACATGTTAACATTTTATAGGAGCGCGGTCAAGTCCACTTGAATAAGTAGTCTCAAGAAAATACAATATTATTGCTTGCTTCAGATGTGAGTCTTTATATTGGACCCAAGACAATTATGATCCAAGTTATGAGACAGAGAACGGCTCATGCTGCTCTATTTTACCGTGGAAAGGGAGGGGCATGCCGAGTGAGTAAGCTTCTGACTGATATTGGATAGATACCAGGAGAAAACATCTTGTTTAAGGCTGAAACACTATCTGCTATAGAATAATAGAGCGCATTTCTAAATAAGTTTCTGGAACTCCACGCAGTTGTCACAAGTTAAACTGGCTGAAAAATTAAACATGCAAAGGGTTAAAGAATTAAGTGTGAGGGCTTCCTTCCAGCATTTCGGCCAATAAAACTCAAGGGAAACTCTAGCCTTGGTTTTTTTTATGCCGAGATGCCCTGCCCATTCGTTTTCATGCGCCAGTTCCAATTTGGCGACGATCTTTTCTGGCCACAAAGAGCTGCTCATCTTGCGACCTTGCGCATTTGTGTAGCCCGATACAAAAGCCCTGCTTTCTCAAAAAAAGAACATTCTTTTTCTTTCCCCCCCCCCCCCCCCCAAGTTTACGCTTTCCATTAGCGCTTTAATCAAGAGGTCCTCACGCTGCTCTCGAATGAGCGTTTCTCGATCAAACCCTCGACTGCTCACGCCACTTTCCGCTACAGGCGAGAGCGTTGCAGCCCTCTCACTCTGATTCAATGGCGCCATGTCGTCTCCCCTTGCTACAGAAACCGCGCCGGTCGCTTCGGCGACGGGCCGCTCGCGTGACTGCTCACATGACTCACGCGGAAAATTTCCTCTCTGAGGTTCCGTCGACCCGCCGACAAGGTCACTTGAGAGTTCACCGCATTGAGCAAGATCAAGCTTCTGCGAAAGCTTCCGCGCTTGCGATCGCGTGAGGACCATGTACGCTAAGTGTGGGTAAGAACGATTTACCTGCTCTTTAAGAAGCTGCTCTGTGTTTGGAGAAAAGATAAGGAAAACGATCGGGAAGCGCGGCAGACACTGCCGCTTCGGTGCGAAGCTTACCGAACGGGCCTTCAATGACAACCGTAGCGATTGGTAAGCAAGCACTCTGCTCTTCGGCGACTTGCCTGATCCACGCGCATTTTCCTGTAAGTCATCCGGAGCACCAATGAAGGATGGACAACGTCCATGGTTGCCGCGGAGTCTCTAATGCTCGACACGCTTCCATTTACGCTAATTTCTTGGATATACGGCTCCAACCAACCGCAT
>NW_023609062.1:0-23134 GCF_013339725.1 Rhipicephalus microplus
TTCCGTCTTCAACCACTAGTCAAGCGACACTGCACTGCAGTCATTCAAGTCAGGGTTGCAGAAAGTTTGGTTTACTGATATGTACACTTGCAAAATCAATACCTGCTCAAACAATATGTGCAAACGCTCGTACTCTCTCACCCGTTGCCTTCATGGGACGCTGAAAACATTCGCTAAACTAGCAATCCCTGGCTAGCACGCAAGAAAGCCACGGAAAACATGTGTTGCCCGATTGATCCATCTTCGATGATTACATCGTTGACGTGTTCGGAGTAGCTCACTGCGGTTTCTGTTCTCTGACCACCACAACTTGATGTCTTTATTTTTCCCGTACTTGGCGCACCAACCGAGCGAAATGTCTGAGCGTGATCAAACTTCTAATATTGCTGAGTGAGGGCTGAGAGGGAGCGAAGGCAAGTGCTACAAACGCAAGTCAATCTCCTCCCACACTTCGCCTGCAATAAAATTCACAAAATAGGGGATAAGAAAAGACATAAACAAAAGAAAAGTTTTTCACACAGGTATAAAACTTTTAGAGACGAGCGTGCATCTCCTAGACGCAGTAGTCACCTCTCATTTTAGTCCTTGAAATGTCTGCTTGATGGCGGTACTTGTAAATCATGAATATATAATGAAAAGATGCGAGACGGCGCTACCGGGAGTGTTCACTAGATTGACGGACGGACGGACAGACTGACAGACAGAAGGCAGACGGCAGGCAGACAGATACACAGACAGACAGACGGACAGACAGACAGACAGACAGACAGACAGACAGACAGACAGACAGACAGACAGATAGACGGACGGATGAACAGACAGGCAGACAGACGGTTGGACGGACAGATGCACAGACAAACGTATAGACAGACAGGTGGATGAACGAACGCGGCCAGCAGATGATTCATGGTTTACCGGTAAAACCCTTCGAAGCTTCGCTTCACTCATTATCATTCACTCCTAGAATATTCTGTGGTTTTTTTACTTGTAGAAACTTGGGAAAGCCAATGAATATACGAACACTCACATCAATCTTCTCTGTTCAAATGGATCTTAGGATGCCTAGAAACCACTTCGAGCGTGCAGGTTCTTTGAAACGAAAACTAGCGATGAGGTTCTGGGGCTTACGGGAGCAGCACGCTCCTTTTTTAAACGCAGCTGCTGGGCCGATCCAAGTGACCTCCAAGCACTCTTTAACCACTCCAACTTCAAATCATACTTTTGGTGGAAGCACAAGATGGAAAAACCACCCCATTAACGACGTATGCTTTCACGTACAAGTGAACACGCCCCGGGCGAGCGCGCGTGGACCGCAGCAAATTTTTTCGAGTGTGCGTTCTGCGCCACCTTCACGCCAACTCGCTGGAGGTTGATGACGACAAGTCGTTGAACTTGCTGAGCTCTCCGGACCGCGAACTTCATATGGTGTATATAAATCGCTGCCGCTAGCAGGCTGAAGAAAGTAGCTTTGGCATGAGTGGTTTGGTGTCACGCGCCTAAGAGAGAATTCCTATGTTGGACTACCAGCAACCAATCTTTTTGTTCTAGTTTTCTTTTTACTCTGTTATTTATAATTTTGGCGTCATATACACGACAGAAATACGTAAGCCTAGTCTTGGTGGTCCCCGGCATCAAACACTGTCGTTTTAAAGAAACGCCAGGCCTGCGCGGAAGGAGCAGCACAGTCATAATCAAAGCTAGAAGGGCATCTTTACAGAGCAATTTCTAAATATTCATTGGGTTAGTGCTGCAAGCACACTTGCTTGATGCTCACTACGGCATTAATAATAGAGTTTTTAGGGCAGTAGGCCGCCACTCGCTATGCTATATTTTGTCATTTTTCTGAGGAGCGTGGTGTCCGCTAAACTATAGCGAGGAATTTTGTGCCAGTTGTTTATGCAGTGTGGATGACGACGATGAAGAATTATGCCTGAAGTGGATGTGCGCCACAATTATTAAGTGAACAAAAACAAGCTTTTGTAATGGGTTCTAGCATTGTACGACCAACTCGTTACGCTCTTCGCATTGCGTGACGACTGGTTGATCTTTCGGTGCTCTAAAGCGCATTATAAGTCATAATAACGCGATTGCCTTCCCACCATCAAGCCTGCCCAAGTTTGCCAACAAGCCCCAAGCACCGGCGTTGCTCCGTGGTAGAATACTGGGCTGGAACCCAGCAGCTCCTGGCTCGAGCCCATGTCATTGGTGTTAGGTTTTTTTTTCTAATTTCGCGCGACGTGGTTATGGAGACCGGTGGCGGCGGCGGACAACTACGACACTGCGTGAGACCCGAGTTGTCATCTTTGCGTTGAATGTGTGCACTGAGCCGGGTGCGCCAGGGCGTGTCACAGGAGAGGTGTAATAGCTTTTGCTGTAAAACTTAGGCGGCTTCGCACTACGGGTGCCAATCTTGGCGCGCCAGCTGTGCGGACTGTCGCCGTGGTAGGGCACGCTTAGTAAACATTGGGGCGGAAGGAATATTCAGCGGACGCCTGACGTTTTACCTCGACCTTTATTAGCCTCGCCTAACTTCAGAATTTCCTTTTTTTTTCAGATTCCATCAAGTAACATAAAGCTTTTTAGATACCACTCGGTAGCCTGAGAGTGAACAGAGATTTTGTAATGAATCAATATTTATGCAGCAAGACAAACGCCAATACACAATATGAAGGCACTAATTTCTTTACCCTCCCCCCCCCCCCAGAATCCTCATTGTCGAAGATTGGAAGAACAGTGTATATAAATATAAATATAAATAAATAAATGAATAAATAAATATATATATATATATATATATATATATATATATATATATATATATATGCTTTGAAAAACGACGGACGAACGTGTGAAAACGTTTATTACTTCCTACTACAATTCGGCAGGAGGGCCTGCCTTCGTCAGGGAATACAGGGCACTTGAAAAAGCGCCCTTCTCATATGCAGCAGTACCGCAGTGCCTTTACCCCGTGCTGAACTATAACCGTAATAGATAAACATATATTATATCACTATCAATAAACATAGGCCCTAATGCGATATAGTTATGACTTCATGAAAAAAATTGTGGGCAAGGGACAGTTTTCGAGTATAAAGTGTGGGCTAAGCGTATTTACTGGGTTACTTGTGGACACGAAAACTCACGTAGGGAAATAAATTATTAGAAAAGAAAAATCAACCAAAACTTGTTGTACACTGCCACTGCGTTGAATATGCGCAGTAAGCATGGTGCGCCAGAGCGCGTCACAGGAGAGGTGTACAACAAATGAAATGAAGAAAAGAAGAAGAAAACGTTTCAAAAAGCTAACACAAAGCAGTGTAAAATAATAAAAACAAGTAGGTAAACAGCAACAGCGGTGAAAATGGGCAGTGAATGTGTATACGAAATGAAGTGTGCTAACGGTAACAAGGGTAAACCAACAAAAATAAAAAGGTGAAAAATAGAACGGTGAAAACGTGAAATGAACGTGTGTAACAAATGAAGTGTGCTAATGGTAACAAGGGTAAACAAACAATACAATAAAAAGTAAAATATAAAAGTATAAAATTATGCAATAAAAAACAGTGACAGTGAGGAAAATGAGCTCACCAAGGTGCGCTACAAAAGCCGGTGGTACCAGGTCGAAAACAAGCAGAGAAAATGTACAAATGCGGTTAGTTAGCAGGTGTATGCGAGAATGGCTTATCGGTTATGTTGTCGGGAATGTGAGATTTCCAGCGCTTTCATTAAGACAATGTGATACGGCCCTAAATATATAGATAAAAAAGGGTTCGTGAACTTTTTTTTGTGGTGCGATCGCAAACCGGATTCCAATATCGTTGCTATAAGTTGGTCAAGTGAATGCCTCGGTATGCTTACGTGCTTAGAAAGGGGCAGGTTAAGATACGTGGCCACGTGTGCCTTGTGGTCATTGAAACGTAATCTAAATGGCGTTTTAGTGTGACCTATATATTGTAATTTGCAAGCTGAGCATTTCACCAGATAGACGCAGTTGGTGGTATCGCAGTCGAAGCTCCCTTTCATTTTTATTATAAAATTTTACACCGAACGTTTGACTGACGCTGCGGTAGTCATGTGGCTGCACACTACGCGTTGTGGCTTTAGGCAAGGATGGCAACCAGAATAAACAGGAGGAATAGAGTGGGTTGTCTTAGATCACGTGAGTATGTCGGGCAGGTTCCTTGATCGTCGGTACACTGCGCGTGGTGGTTCAGAGAAAATGCTTTTCAGGTGACTACTCTGCATGAGAATGTTGTTATGCTTTGTTAAGGTACAATTCACGTTCGAGATTGATGCAGAATGCGTCAAGATTAGGTTAGTAGATGGTCGCTGTGAAGTACGCTCCTTCGCATTAAAAAGATCACGCCTTTCTACTGCCATGACACGATTAATGGCGTCGTCGATTATTTGGGGCGGGTACTTTTGACCTGTAAGTGCATTACGAAGGTTCTCACGGTTATAACAAACGTCCGATGAGTGCCTGGCTGTATGAATTGCTCGTCTTGTTATGCTTGACCTGGCTACTTTCGAAATGCAGATATTGGTGTTTGTCTGTTGCTTTTCGAAAAAGATTTGTCGTCAACTTATTATCAGACAAAAAAACTGTGAAGTCCAGAAAATTGATTGCAGAGTATGAGTATGTGAGCGTGAACCAGATTGATGAATGATGAAAGATTGATGGGTGATGAAATATATATATATATATATATATATATATATATATTTATTTATAGGCAAGCGTGGTGATTGAGTGGCCGTAGCGTTGCAAGTAGTCAATTAGATCCTCCGTGAGCGGTCACAACGTGGTTTATTTCAACGTTTCGGCCTAGAGTAGAGTCTGGCCTTCATCAGGATGAAGGCTAGACTCCAGGCCGACACGTCGAAATAAACCACGTTGTGACCGCTCACAGAGGATCTACTTGACCATATATATATATATATATATATATATATATATATATATATATATATATTTAAATATATATATATATATATTTATATATATATATAATATATTGTAGTGAATCTGAATAACGGACGCTCAGTTGGTAAGGAAGAAGACGATGATGATCGGTGGATCTAGTAGTAGCTCGCGCACGCCACTCGCCATTAGCCAGACCTGCCTGATAAAGCACATTTTGCTAAGATGCGTCTGAACCTTTCTCGACGTACAACACCTCTAAATTGGGTGGTGGAGAAGCTGGGGTTCCCATCAACCTGCAACTTCGCAAGTGGACGCTACCCACACCGTTCACCATGACTGCTCCTGGCCATTCTCAAGCTGCCCCACCAACGACAGTCTACAGTACTGGCGTGCCTCGGCAACGCGACCCACCAATTTTTCGTGGCAACGACGAACAAGACGTAAAGGACTGGCTCGTCGAGTACGAAATCGTATGCGCTTCCAACAAGTGGAACGCCTGCGACCAGCTCACAACGTGCGCTTTTACCTCGCCGATGTGGCCAGCCTCTGGTTCAAGAACCACGAAGGCGAAATCACCAACTGGTCCGCCTTAAAGACCACCATCGTCGCGGTCTTCGGTCGTCCAGCCGTGCACCGGCTTCGCGCTGAGCAGCGTCTCCATAGTTGAGTCCAGCGCAGAGACGAGACCTTTACATTACATTAAAGATGTTTTGTCTCTTTGCAAGCACGTCGATGAATCTCTAATCGAACGCGACAAAATCAAGCACATCATCAAAGGAGTTGACCACGATACCTTCCAGATGCTCGTCGCTAGGAATCTACAGATTGTCACCGATATTGTCCAGCTCTGTCAGGAGTACGACGAGTTGCGTAAGCAGCGTGTCTCGAGGCGCAGGCCCACTGAAGATACGGCTGAAGTTTCCACCCTTGTGCACGACGTCGCTGCTGACCACACCGTCTTACTGCCCCACATCAAACAATTCATTCGTGAAGAAGTTGGCGTCAACTTTCTCTTGTGGCCGAAGCATCCGAGCCAGTGACCTCGTTAGACCCACGTCTACGCCAGGTCATTGAGACACAGGTCACGCAGGCCCTGCCTCCATCGCCATCTGTCCCTACACCGCTGACCTACGCTGCCGTCGTTGCTAGATCCCCAGCCCCACCTGTCTCTGGCGCATACCGGGGCACCGGGTCCTCCTACCCTACAACGCTGTCTAAATACACGGCACCCCATCCTATTTTGCCCCCAGCACCTTCTGTCATTAACCCATGGTGAACCTTAGGTAATCGACCCACCTGTTTTGCATGTGGTTTTATGGGACATATAGCATGCTACTGTCACTGTCGTAACTTCCAGCCTCCACACCATGGGAATTTTGCAAATTACGAGGCTGCCCAGAATCCCCAGCGACCATTTTCTCCTATCACCGACTCATTGTCCCACGACACCCTGTCGATTCTCGCCGGTCATTACCACCCCGTCGCCGATCTGTCTCCCCGATGGTTCGGCGCACGAGCCCCGCTCGAGCCGCAGTTCCGGTGGCAAGAACTGCGTCGTCGTCGAACTCTCCAAGACCTCCTCTTTGTCCACCCAACGAGATTGATGTGCTAGTAGAAGGTGTTGCTGTACGTGCACTTGTCAGCACAGGCGCCGTTGTTTCTTCAATTAGTGAAAAACTGTGTCGCGATTTGAAAAAAAGTTACAACGCCGCTTACGATTCTTGCTCTGTGTACAGCGACCTCCCATTCTATCGCACCGACGGCTCAGTGCACAGCACGCGTTCTTATTCAAGACGTTTGGTAAGCCGTCAACTTTGTTGTTCTTCCACGTTCATCTTACGACGTCATACTAGTTTGGGATTTTCTTTCTACCCATTAGGCCCTCGTAGACTGCGCTCGTGCTGAACTCATGTTGACGAATCTGTGCCTTGATATCGACCACCACAGTCCCTCGAAAGTGTTCCGCAGCTGACGTCCGCATCGCGCCGTTGTCCGCCGTCCTAGTGCCTGTGCTTTCTCTAGCTGCCACTAACTCGACACTCCTGTTCCAACCAACTACAGCTAGTGTGCACCACCAAACCATCGTCCTCTCGTTTGCCGTCATCAACATTTCCAATTGTTTGGCGGTACTTTATGCGTGCAACATTTCTGCTTGTCCGTGCATCCTGCTACGCGGCGAGTGTATGAGAAGCCGCGAGACCTTAAATTGTATTTTCGAAGACCCGATGTATCCAGACAGGCAATTTTTACCGACTTGTGCCATTACTCCCGCACCTGACGCCAATGAACCTATAGATGTATTGCGCAAGTCCATTTATTGCCACCTCACGCCTGGGCAGCAGAAACAGCTGATCAAGCTCCTTCAGTGTTTTCGAGCCTCGTTCGACCACAATCAGCCTCCTTTAGGTCGAGCGTCATCTGTTGTTCACCGTATAGATACCGCTCAAGAAACACCATTACGACAGCGTCCATATTGTGTGTCATTACCGAATGCCGTGTCATCAATAAACAACTTGACGATATGCTGACACGTGGCTTTTTGAACCATCAAACAGTCCTTGGGCCTCTCCAGTTGTGTTGGTAAAGAATGACGGATCCATCAGGTTTTACGTGGACTCGGGCCCAACCGAATCACGCGCAAGGATGCCTATCTGCTGCCACGCATAGACGATGCCTTGGACTGCCTAGAGGGAGCCGAATTTTTCGCTTCTTTAGATCTGCGCTCTGGATACTGGCAGGTACCCATGGTAGAGGCCGATCGCGAAAAACATTTTTCATCACGCCCGACGGGCTTTACGAATTTACAGTCATGCCCTTCGGCCTCTGCAACGCCCCAGCTACTTTCGAGCGAATGATGAACTCGATTCTTCGAGGCCTCAAATGAAACGTTTGCCTTTGTTATTTAGACGACATTTTTGTCGTTTCAACTGATTTCGCAACCCATTTAACCCACCTGCAGAAAGTCCTCGCGTTTATTTCTGCCGCGGGGCTGCAACTGAATCTGAAGAAGTGTCGTTTCCCCGCTCGAAAGCTTACGATCCTCTGCCACGTGGTTTCAAAAGACGGCATTCTTCCTCACCCTGCCAAACTTACAGCCGTTTCAGCGTTTCCCAAACCGACCACCATAAAAGAGCTCCGAAGCTTCATAAGCCTTTGCTTTTACTTCCGGCGCTTCGTCCGCCACTTCGCGACGATCATTGCTCCTTTGACCAAGCTCCTCGCCGGCTCCAGAGACCTTTCAGCCTGGCCTGCCGCCTGTGACGATTCTTTCAATGAACTGCGCTGCCTCCCCACATCGGCGCCTATTCTGCGACACTACAACCCATCGGCACCCACAGAGATCCACACTGACGCTAGTGGTGTCGGACTAGGTCTATTCTTGCACAGCAGAAAGACGGCTTCCAAGAGTACGTGGTTGCCTATGCAAGCCGAACTCTTAGCAAAGCCGAAATCAACTATTCCGTCAATGAAAAGGAATGCTCGCCATTATTTGGGCGATAGAGAAATTTTGACCTTACGTGTACGGGTGCCCTTTTTATGTCGTGACTGACCACCATGCCCTCTGCTGGTTGTCGTCACTGAAGGATCCAAGTGGTCGCCTAGCCCGATGGGCGTTACGCCTCCAAGAATATAATATTCGCGTGGGCTATCGCTCTGGCTGGAAACATTCAGAGGCACACGCCCTCTTCCGTTCGCCCCTACCCCCTGACCCGGACTGCTGCGGAAGTCTAACCTGTGATGCCACTGCCGTCGCCCTCGCCGACATGCCATCTGAGCAACTCAAGGACCCTTGGGTTGCTTCGATTCTAGACATCCTGGCTGGGCGGACGGCTTCACCCTCTTCTCGTACGTTGCGTCAGCAAGTCGAGCACTTCACCACTCGCGACGACGTGCTGTACCGACGCAACTAAGCACCCGGTGGACGTCAGTGGCTACTCGTAATTCCACGTCATCTGCGATCCGAAATATGTTCCACGTTTCATGACGACCCCCAATGTGGCCACGCAGGTTTCCTGAAGACTTATTCTCGCATACGTCTCCGATGATACTGGTATGGCATGTACTGTTTTATACGACAATACGTTCGGGCCTGCTCGACGTGCCAGAGACGAAAGACTCCCCCTCATACCGCCAGCGGTACCTTATTACCCTTACCATGCCCATCTCGACCATTCAACCGCGTCGGCCTCGATATCTACAGTCCCCTTCCCAACACTGCTGACGGTAACCGCTAGATCCTAGTTGCCGTCGACCACTTCACGCGGTATGCCGAAACTTCATCCCTTCCCTCGACTACAGCAAAAGACGTTGCGACTTTCGTTCTTCACCACATCGTATCACGTCATAGAGCACCTCGGGAGTTACTGAGCCATCATGGTCGCGTATTCTTGTCAGACGTCATCACAGCATTGCTGCGTGAGTGCCACATCGTTCACCGCACTACAAGCGCCTATCATTCCCCGACCAATTGAATGACAAAGCGCTTCAACTGCACCCTTGGTGTTATGCTGTCTATGTACATCTCGTCATACCACTCCAATTGGGACCAAGTGCTCCCGTTTATCACGTTCGCCTATAATACCGCCATTCAAAGCACTACTGGGTTCTCTCTTTTTTTCCTCCTTTACAGACTCGAACCTTCTTGCACTATGGACACCATTCTTTTGTACAAATTTGACTCCTCATGGTCCACGACTTTGTCTCAAGCCACTACATACGCTGAAGAATGCCGCCAACTGGCAAGATCATTCACAACCCAAGACCAAGGACGCCAAAAACACCACTATGACGCATCAAATAACACTACTTCCTTCGATCTCGGTTCAATCTTCTGGCTACATGTCCCTTCTGCTACATTTGGCCTTTCTACCAAGTTGGTCCCTGTCACGCGTATATGCTGATGCCTGGTTCGCTCGTCAGACGTTGCGAAATGAACCATAGAGGCTGATGGTACCAAACTAAACTCCCACTTCATTACCATAAAAATCACAAAACAAAACAACAACAAAAACACGCACATAATGAAAAACAGAGAAAAAGAAATGTCCTAATGATGCGCGTTTCAACGTCCGAAACTGTTTGCGTTTTCTAGTTCTCACGCTTACAGTTGTGGCGTGGCCTCCGGTCCACTGGGAGTCCCTCTCAAGCGTGATGACATGCCATACCGATGCTCAATGGTGGCGACGATGTTAAAGAACCACTACAGTGGTAGCTCCAGTGGTTTCTCGCCGAGGCAGGTGCTCGGGCAGAATACACTGCAGACCAGGGTTGGCGGTGGTTCCGGGGCGGCTCGCCGAGGTCAGTGCTCGGGCGGGAAACTGCTGCCCAGGATCAGAGCTTGCTCTGTGCGATCACCGAGTCAGGTGCTCGGGCGAGAACCACTGCCGTCCAGGGACAGCGGTACTTCCTTGCGCTGCTCGCGGAGTCAGGGGCTCGGGTGGGAGCCAGGGGCAAGACCCAGTTCAAACTTCCGCAGCCGTTGGCCCCTCGAACGCCACGACCCGGCTCTCCCGTTCCTCACTCGCACCGCGCCCTCTTCTTCCAATCTCGCGTCCCCGCGCGCTTTTTTTCGTCTTCTTCTTCCTCAATCCAGTGTTTAAATTACCTATTCAAGGCAACTTCTTTCTCTTTTTCTTTTCTTCTTGTCATTCTTGACAATGACCCCCCATTTTTTAGTTTTCGCTCCATGAAAACTGTCGTCTCCACTAGCACCACCATACACTTCACTGTACCGCACAACACTTCCCTGCACGACACAGCACTTCACTTCATGGCACATCACGACACTTCTCTTCACCGCACAACACTTCACCCCACGGCACATTACGTAACTGCACGGCACACTTAAATTCACTGTTGCACCACTAAACTTGCCTACACTAACGCGCACATCCATCTTCGTGAGTCACCGTCACACTTCACTGTCATCCCACATCATCAATGAAACAGCGATACTAGGTATGTGTCCGCAAAGGTACCTTCGAGGCTAAACCTTTTGGTGTGGTTCTCTGACATGTGTCACAAGATCGCACAAACCTTCTAATGTCGCGTTGCATGCACGGCCAAAAAAACTCTTCAGCGACTCTGCTAGTTGTCTTTCTTACTCCCTGATGGCCAGCCAAAAATAGTGTCATGTGCCAAGTCTGGAACAGCCCTTCGTAAACTCACCGGCACTTCTAACTGTCTCTTCTCCCTCATAGGTCTTGACTATTCTGTACAGAAGCTCTGAAAGCTTCTCAAACCTATGCACGACCCGACTCTACTTACAATAGGTCCATTTGCCCTGAATCTCAAAACACCATCGCAGCGAACTGTCCGCTTCCTGCATTTTCCCCGTTTCTGCTGCACTTAAGTCCATTGCTGCAACTGAGTTGTTCTTCTTCATGCCCTCCTTTTCCTTTTCACTTTTGTTCTTCGTTGTTCACTCCACGGCATAGGCTGAATCTTCCCTGGTATGCTGATCGACACATCTCTCGTCACGTTTATCCATAACGTTTTGAGGTTAGAACTCGTACCCTCCGCACGCGTTGCAGTAGGCAATCTCCAGAGAGGATCCGGATCGTCAACTACTCTGACCCCTGGTGTATTACTGATAATTACATCATAAAGAGGGTCTTTGACACATCGGGCTTCAATCCAATCGCAGTAATACGGCGACAAAATCAGTACCCTAGCAACTGGCATCCGCCCTACAAGCCAACCGAACCGGCTTTTCTGTACCCGTTATATCCGTTTCTGGCACCATGAATTCCCTTACGAGGTCAATGTTGGAGCTTGTGTCTCGAAGCACCGAAACTTTGCGTCCATGCAACATCCCTGCGACCACTGGCGTAGCATCTTCGGCTTCTCCTGCCTTGACAGATGTCGTAACAGCACTTATTTTATCCTTGTCCTCCTGGTCCCGTTGCTTTTTCCTATCACCATCAGCAGAGCTTTCATCTGCAACCATGCAACCCGTTGTATTTCCTGACCGATCACGACATGTTTCTTTTGTGTGCCCACGCTTTCCGCACTGGTCGTTTTTCGGCGATGAACTGTGCGTGCGACCCGCGGCACAATTTGCTGCTCTATGCCCAATCTTGTCACAGAGGTAGCATTTGATTGCACTCCGGGTTTGCTCTTTCTTCTCCAAACCTTTCTCATCCTGGGCTTTCCCTAGATTTCTTTGACCTTGAGCTTCCAAATAACGGTCGGTGTGTTTCGACAGCTCAGCCGCCGTCTTCAAGTTCCGGTCCTTCAGGAATATTGCCACTTCCTTGTGACACGATGCCAGGAATTCTTCCGCAATCATGCTACCTCTTAGATCCTCGAATGATCTCTCTATGTAAGCCATCTGGTTAGCCATTGCAGACTCGAGCAGCGAACTGCGGGCCTGTCTCATTTTCCTGTGGTTTCGAGCTCCGGAATTTCTCTCGGAAACCCCCAGCAGTTAATCTGAAGCGTTGGAGCAGAGTCCTTTTGACCTTGTCGTAATCTAGCGCATCCGCTGCTGGCATCCGGCTGAAAACAGCCAATGCCTCTTCCGCAAGGCACATGCTCAATCCAGTCGCCCAATCACTCCTCCGCCAGCCTTGTCCTATCGCTATTCTCTCAATTCGCTGTATATAGGCGTGGAGGTCATCTCGCCTTTCGTCAAAAGATGCGATTAACTTGCGCGACTCACTTTTGGTGGCTGGGGTACCATCTCTGACCTATCTGGTACTTCCAAACTAGTGCTATATATATATATATATATATATATATATATATATATATCTATATATATATTTATATATATATATATATATATATATATATATATATATATATAGATAGATATAGATATATGTGTGGTGGGGGCTACTTCGCCGAAATCTACCCCTATCAAAACATCTTAATCTTCCCGACCATGCATTCGACAACAAACTATCAGTAGCGCTCTTAGAGCGGGATTTAAATCAAACCGAGAACGTGAACAACGAGAGTCAGACCTTATCCACCGATTTAACACCCTCGATAGAGGAATAAATGAGAATCTTGGTACACTTGCAGCAATTAAAGCATTAGGGAACAATAACGGCAATAATGGAAATAGTAACTGAGTTCATGGCACTGCAGCTGCGAAGGGTACTGGACAACTCAAAACACTTTCAAGTGTAACTACTCTTCCTAAGTACAGCTGTCGTCTGTTTTTGTTTTTACTTTACTACCCAATCAATTGTGCCAAGCATGACATGCCCAACAGCAACCCTGTGCACACTCGCGAGGCCCCCACTGCACGCGTAATCCAGAAGCGGGCAAGGAATTCGCATTGCGCCCGCTTTCCAGCCTCTGCCGCAATACGCGGTACCCCTCTTTCTACGACGAAATGTTGACAGGGCGTTCAGTAGTTAAAGGCTTAAACTTCTTAAAAAAGCTCTTTTTGCCCCACATCGAATCGCCGGAGCCAGGAGGCGCCGTCTGGTCGGGAAGAATGCGTTAGTGAAAGGAAGCATACACAGATCGCAGACATCAGAAAGGTGAAAGGGAGAAAGGAGAGAGCGATGGACGGGAACTTGAAAGGAAGAGTGAAGGGGGGTGCCCGGGGGGAGTCCACCTTATATTCTTTTTTTCTTTTTGTCTTTTTTGTTTCTTTTTTCTCTCTTTTTCAGTCTTTTTTACCTCTTTCCTTCTGATTTGAGATTGTATAAAACCAGAGCACCAACAAACTGTACCTTCAATCCCGATGAAGGCCAGACTCCAGGCCGAAACGTCGAAATAAACCACGTTGTGACCACTTACGGAGGATCTACTTGACTATATGCAACGGTGCGGCTACTCAACCGCCATGCCTTCCTATATATATATATATATATATATATATATATATATATATATATATATATATGTATATATATATATATATATATATATATATATATTCATATATATATATATATATATATATATAAATATATATATATATATATGCTTTCTTAAAATAAATTTTCAGATTTTACAATAGCGCTTGTCCTACTTTCTTCTGACGTGTGTTTCCTTTCTTGTGCACTGCCAAAGTATGACTAGGTTCAAACTCGCCCACCTTGCAATTTTACTACGTAGAAAGCGCCTATCTCAGAGGCTGTGTGAAAATTGGGTTACTACTAAGGTATGTTTTAGCTTTTTAGGTGAAATTCCAGATTAATTTAGCTGTAAAATCCAAGCATTCTTGAAATTGATGTACTTAAAGAACCAAACTTGGTTAAAGTGAGTGTTGCTGTAAAAAACGCAAAGTTCAAAACCACACAAATGTTTCACGACGGTGCGTCGGGCAATATGGTAGTAATTTATATCCTCATCAATATTGCCGATTTTTGATTTTTTACGGCGTGAAAAGCGGCTTGCTGGCGTGCCATCTAAGGCCTTCCTTAGCTTTAGTGCATCGCAGTGCATCCCAGAGTGCCCCGGTTGGGCTATTCAATTACCGGGGCGCGAATAGCTGAATCGTAACAGGAGTCTCAAGTGAATAACAACGCTTTCGGAGCAGGACTTTCTTCGTCGGCGTCCTGTTCATCCTCTTTTGTGTCCAACATTGAGCCCGAATCCCAGGAGTGGTGGCCGCAGCTCAAGTCTTCGAGTGGACCAAAAGGTAATGAGTTAAAAAGGCACTATTCTATCAAACTAAAATTGTAACAGCCGAACAAAATTTGTTTGCCATAGTTTGTTCTATTTGTGAGGAAAATTTGAATAATGATTCTGTGTTGGAGATAGCAGCATCAGGCTGATTCTATTCTGCTGTTGATATCTGGGCTTTAACGTCCCAAAACCACCATATGATTATGAGATACGCCTTAGTGGAGGGCTCTGGAAATTTCGATCACCTGGGGTTCTTTAACGTGCACTCAAATCTGAGCACACGGTCCTACAACATTTCCGCCTCAAAGGGTAATGCAGTCGCCGAAGCCGAAATTCGATCACACAACCTGCGGGTCAGCAGCCGAGTACCTCAGCTACAAGACTACCATGCTTGGGCTGCATTCTGCTTCTGCGAGTGGGGAAATTGATTACTTAAATGCGTTGTTCTTGCATACGTAGTCTGTCAATGTGCGCGCATGCTTATTACGTGTTTGTCTAGCTTGGGAACGTAAGACGTATTTAGAGGTTATTTGGAAGTTATCTTGTCGTTATTTCTGATTAGCTGGAACAGAAATTTTATGCGAGCATGTTTCGCTCATGTGGACAGCGTTTGTAAGCCGGACTGGATTGAAAGATGTGTGGGTGAATATAAGCGTGTGCATTTGTTGTGGATGAACCTAACAGCGTTCCTTCGTATTGCCTCTAATTTGCCTATGTAAGTCTGCGTATGCGAAAATCACACTGGGTTAGTGTATTCGAGAACTGGTCTCACAAATGTCGTGTAAGCCAAATTTTGTTGATGTTGTGTAGAGCAATAGACTTCATTTTGAAAAAAAAATAGTTTGTGTAGTGCCTTCAAAGTAATATTATCTATGCTTTGTCCTGTTTAGGATAAAAAGTGAGTGTAACTCCTACATATTTCTCTCCATCAACTTTACGAGGTGGAGTGCCGTTAATAGTGTTTGTGTAGTTGGGTGGTTTCGTTTTCTTGCCCACAGTCAATATCCCCGATTTTTCTATGTTTATTTTCATCTGCCATTTAGAGCAACAATCTGCTGAGACGGCTGAAGAATCATTAAGCTTGATTTGGTCGTTGTAAATATTAAATTCTTTTTAAATGACACAGTTGTTCGCGAATAATTTTATATTGCAAGCAACGTTATCAGTAATATCGATAATGTAGATTAAGAACAGCAGAGGCCCAAGCACAGAGCCTTGAGGAACTTCGCATGTCACTGAAACTGTGTTAAAAAACGCTTGTTCGTAAAGTACAAGTTGTGATCGGCTAAATAATAACCATTTTATCGAGGCAGAAATTTTCCCTTTTTCAAAAACACTTTCGATTTTAGCTATTAGTTTGCTGTGACATACACAGTCAAATGTCTTAGACAGGTCAAGTAGAATTAAGTCATTTCGGCCATGGTTGTTAACTGTAGCAGGAAGAGAGAGAGAGAAATAAATAAAAGGAAGAGACATGGATGTAAACTTGTAGCAGCAAGATCGGGAACTAGTTCAGTAAGCTGGGTAACGGTCGACAAGCCACTTGTAAAGCGATGTAGGTTGGGAGAGAAAAAATTATTGTGCTCTAGAAATAATGTCTTGTGTTTTAGGATTATATGTTCAAGGAGTTTACATGAAGGGCTGGCTAATAAGATAGGCCTGAAATTTAGGGGAACGATGTTTCGCCTCCTTTGGGTATTGGTATCCCTTTTGTGACTTTCCAATCGCTATGCAGTTGTGAAGTCTTGAGTGATTTTCGAAAAATGATACCTAGATAGTGACTACACCTATCTACATGTTTCTTTAGGAAATTGTTGGGTATACTGACGGGGCCACTACCTTTTTTGTAGTCGAGTTTTAGCAGCAGGTTGAAAATACCAGCATCAGCGATATCTATTCCGTCGATTTTTATGCTATGCTGCTGTGCTGTATAATTGGTGGAATAACGTTATTATACGCTGTAAACGCTGATCAAAAAAGAATGCAATGTGTGTTGGCCCTAACGGTATTTTCTTCAGGGAGGAGATGCGATGTTGTCGTTTTCTTGGTGCGAAAGTGATTCCAGAACCTGGGAGGATAATTGATAAAAAATGTAGGTAAATTTCCGTCAAAATAACGCCGTTTAGCAAGCTTAGCTTTGACCTTGAATTCCGCGATGGCATATGGTAGCTTCTGAATTCTTAATTCTCCCCTGCCTTTCGTTTTCATTGCTCTGCGCAACCTTTTAAAAACATTGCTTTGCCTGAATGACGTCGCATGTGGTCCAAGGAGTATTTTTTTGGTGGGCGCTTGATCTTTGTTGGTACGTATAGAGTGAAAAAAAAAGTACAGCAGATTTGAAGCGGGGCGAATGGGTATCGATATCTACTGGGGTATTCGAACCCATTTCTGTGATATTCTGAAATTAATGACCTAGGTGAGTTTGTATGCTATCGTCATCAGCTTTTTTGATGTCTGTTACAACATATGCAGAAAACTTGTGTGGTTACGATATCACCAAGAGGGACCACACACACCGGTACGTCGTGGTCAGATGTTGAACTGGCTACATTGCTTCCTATGCGGCATATGTTAATATAAGCACAAGTATGTGCTGAGTTACCCGGTGCGAGCAGGTAGGGTGTGAAACAACCTGTTGAAGATTGAAGGTGAGGATAAAGCCAAACAGTATGTCCAAAGCTGACGACGAATAGCGCATACTATCCCAGTTAATATCTGGTAGATTAAAATCACCCATGTGGACAACACATGAACCAGATGCATGACTTTATTCACAAATTACACTGATAGAATCATCCCCCGGATTGGGAATTAGATAACCACAACCGGCGCATATGGTAGTACTTTCACGAGGTAGCTTAGAAAAAGCTGTTTCGGCATTTTGCAACTCAGAAAGGGCCACAAAAGAAAGGCTTTTTTTCAACAGTAGTGTCACCACACCACCACTTGTGAGACGATCTTTCCGAATAACTGAATAATTTGGCGGTGCAAACTCAAGATCAAATTTCGGCGTGAGCCACGTTTCTGTGACGTTTGCTGTGTGGGGCTCATGATCAATGATGAAATTTCCCAGTTCTTCAGGCTGTATAATCACACTTCGAGCATTCACCGTGAGCTGTGTTAGTTCGCCAGGTTTGCAGCGTGACGGGTGCTTACTCCCTTTCTTGGTCGGTCGCCGGGTATGTTCGTCGCCTTCGCTGTATGCGCAGTTTCTAAGCCAGTTTTCACGAGGGCTTTTTTCAACGGAATCTTAATATTGATTTTGGTGCTCCAAACGTAGGCACAATTAGTTATATACAGCTTGCCAAAAACTAAGGACACAATTTGTTTATCTTCTCGGTTTGCCTTCGCACTCTGCCAAAGTTTCCTTCGAATCTCACGTACTGGTCTCGAAAAATCTTCTGCGATAGACAGGCCTGTATTTTGAAGTCATATTCCTGGTTTAGTATTGAAGATCTGTTTCTTGAGTCTAGGAGCTTGAAAAATACCGGCCTAGTTTTGTTCGATTCAGCTCTACCAACCCAATATATGCGTTCTACTGCTACTGGTTTTAATTCCAGTGTGTCTTCAATTGCCCTTTTGTTCACAGCACACTCGAGATTCAATGGTTTTTTTCCTTCTGCTTCCGAAAACCCATATATCATCACGTTATCTGGCTCGCTACGATTTTCTAGATCATCGATTTTCTCTTGCATAGATCTGATTACCGTATTCATGCTTGTTATTTGTTCCTGAAAAGAATCCACTTTTTCCTCTAGGCTTGTGGGCAGGTCTAGTTTTTTGTCGATCTTGGTTAGGCGTTTTCTTTTATCTCTTTTATTTCCGCAGTTATTTCCTTTAATTGTTGACTGATTTCGGGGCCTGTATTTTTCTCAACGTCACCCGCGAGTAATAATAGTTTAAGTATTGGTACAGCATGCTCAATCACAATAGCAATTTGTCGTGGGCACGGTAGCACAAACAAATAAAAGGTCATTTGAATGAATAGAATTTTCATACCGCTTTCTCTCCTGTAACATGAAGACGAATGGATTGTTAGATGACTGCATTCCGTGAGTGCTGCCGTGCCCAAGGAACCCATCTTGAGTGAAATGGTTATTTACAGCTTGGTTGTGTGGTGGCGCATCGCTCAGGCGACGCGCACAGGTTATGCGACCAGACTCTTCACAGGTATATGACGAGCGATACAGCAAGGTATCCCATAACTTGATCGGCCTGCAATCCTGTGCACGGATAACAGTGACATTGACGCCACTAGTTGCTCCAATTTTTCCTGGTGGCTCTAGACCCGGACCATCGTGCAGCAGCAGTCCGAGAACGAGCTTTAAGATGAAGACGAACAGATTGTTAGATGACGGCATTCCGTGAGTGCTGCCGTGCTCAATAGTAAGCTTTATTAAGGTTCTTCATTGAATTCAATTGAATTATAAGTTGAGTTTATTGCGCAACAACGTTGCGAGAAGATCAGTTGAAAAAGCTGCACTGAGCAGCTTGAGGAGAACCTGACCAACACCAGCTTTTTCACATTGCCTCCTCGCAACCTTGTTGCGCAATTAACTTAATCAGAAATTCAATTCCGTTCAATAAAAAACTCATTAAAACACAAGGTTGGGTCCAAGCACACATTGCAGGTATTCTCAAAAATATAACAGGCACTTTTTTGGGCCGACATGTGTGCAATAATCATGCATTGCCAGCCCTAGCAGATGACGTCACAATTTATGGTATAAGAGAGGTGTTTGAGCGAAGGTTCAAGCTCTATTCAGCATAGAACAGAAATTGAGGGGAGTCAGGGCTTGAGGAGTCGCAAGCTTGCAGAATGCGCCTGAGAACAAGAAGTAGCGTATATCTTTGTTATCAGTGACAAAAAAGGGGAGGGGCCCTTCAGTGTCGTTATTGAAAGTTTAACGTGACAACTTTTTCCACACGTACGCACGAAAACACGCAATTTTTTTTTTGCTTTTCCGACCACTAGTTTCACTGCGCTTCTCGTTGGAGACCTAAACTGTGACTCAAGGAAAACTAAAATGCAAAAAGGTGTTTTGCCCTTTCTTTATTTGCACCTACCTTGCATTTTCACTCACGGCCAAGGCTGTTTTTGTGCTGAGACATAAAGACACTGTCGCCGCCACCGGCAATGACATTCCATTTCCTGTAAAGCGAGCTGTTTAACACTGTCGCATTAAAGAGTATATGACAGCCGTTTATGTAGTCTTGGAAAAAGCTACTGATTAGATACCCGTGGTTAATCAAGGCAGACGAGAACGGCACCAGCTCATGCTGTGCGATGAAATGAATTTCGCAAATGGAATTAACTGGACAAATAATCGATAAAAAAGGCGATCAACCGGAGGGCCTTCATCGCGCAATAAGCACAAAACTAATTATTGATATGTGGGGTTTAACATCTAAAAACCACCATATGATTAGGAGAGTAGTGGAGGGGTTTGGAAATTTCGACCACTTGGGGTGCTTTAACGTACATCAAAATGTGAGCACACGGGCCTACAACAAATTCACCTCCATTGAAAATGCGTCTGCCGCAGCCCGAATTGGATCCCGTGACCTACGGGTCGGCAGCTGAGTACCTTAGCCAATGAACTACCATGGCGGGGCAATGAACATAAAATAAGCTGGATATCATATATAAGATAATAAAAGATAATGTCAGCACTTTGAGTTTCAGTAAGGCTTTGCTTAGCTTATTCGACTCTGGTGTATACTTGAAGTGGAGCTACGAAGAAACTAAGCTGGACAGAAATATGACCTCTATATTCTCGGACGCAGTTGTTATGTGACAGTTTGTTTGAATGCGCCCTTCCTTGTTTAATATTTATTAGCACTTGACAAAGTAAAGTGTCACCTGTAAACTAAAAGAATACTTTGTAACTCTGTGTGGTAAAACTGAAATTTATGAAAAATAGTAGCCACTTTTTTGGATAATTCACACAAAGAAGAAGAACGGAACGAAACAAATGAAGACAGTCGGAATCACAGACGCAGCTTCTAAGAGTGTGCCCTCTCAAAGTTTTTGCTTTGCACAGACCTCCTTCGAGCGCTTCCTTCTGAAGGACACAATAAAAAAGCTATCTCAAACTACGCAGCAAGCCACCGAAACAATGTACTCGTGAACATAACAATGTCATAATATTTGTTCGGAGACCCTGCAGAAAGACAACAAAACTGGCGATTTATAGTAGCTGCAAGTTTTTGAAATGCTTTGCTTGTCATAGAAGCTTTTTTTTTCGTCTGTGCTATACGCTACTGTTCGAAGGTTGATTATACGGCTTCTAATGAATGCGGGCCGTCCTTCTTTGATGTGCGTCTGGTATCATTCACTTTCCTTCTAGTTTCGTTTGTTTTGTAACCACGCACAATGCTTATCCAGGAACATACCAACCGGAACGCTCCGTCAGAGTTTCTTATCATTGTGCAATAAAAACAGCAGGACGTCGATCGCCATCTGCCGGTTTCGTTCGTTCGCTCCTCTGAAGTGGCAATATTTTGTTAAACTTTGTTGCTTGGTTTGCTTCGAGCAGGAAATTTGTTATACTTTGCAACAAGTCGTTTTAGGGGCGAAGCTCCTTATTGTTGGGGCAGTCTATGCTACCGGCGTAGCGAGCACAGCACATCAACAGGCAGGCAGGCAGGCCCGCCAGACGGAAGACAGACAGACAGACAGACAGACAGACAGACAGACAGACAGACGGACAGACAGGACGGCAGGCAGGCAGGCAGACAGACAGGCAGACGGACGGACGGATGGACGAATGGACGAACCGATTCTCGCCCCAAACATCACAATTCGCTCCGTGAATACGCTGTGGTTCTTTTGTTGCATCTTTCGCCAGCAGATACATAAATCTCTAACTACGTACAACAAAGGCACAACACTGAATAGAGCGATAATCTGTGAGAATAAAACTTTTTACGTGTAAAAATTCTTTTCGTTTTCTTAGCGCAAAATCAAGCGACAAAATACATTTTAACGCGGGTGATGTGAATATGAAACTCGAGAGTAACATCTATTCGTTAGAATAATATTTCTAGATATAACAAATGAAAAATATACCTTTACAAAAACACTATTCCGGCGAAGGTGGACACAAGCCGAGGGCCCCTGTGGCTTTGGCCGTCTTGCGGGATCTGTCCATCAGCTTGAGGGAGTCGTCGGAATTAAAACATTATCAGAAACGTTAATTTATATACGAAACCTTGTACAAATAGCAATGTTTACAACGTTTCGTTGAAATGCTTGGGTTCAGTTAATTCACTTCAAAGTTTATAATGTACAAATGGCAATGCTTACAACATTTTGTTGAAATGCTGGGGTTCAGATAATTCCCTTCAAAGTTTAGAATGCACTACACAACACTGATTCCTGGTAAACCTCAATTTTATCGCATATGTAATGAATACAAGCTTGAGTACGCGCTGAAGTCATAATATATTTTCACTTCGATGCTCTTATCGAATGAGCGCAAGCAGATTGCGAGTCTCTTATCCGGTGCCTTCTGCAACCCACTGGCAACCAGATACAAAATTGAAGGCGTACGAATTTCCAAATAAGTTTGCTTTCTAATCGCAAGTGTAACTCATAATCACTTTTCGAAGTGAAGCTTTTTAGGCTACTCCTTTCATAATTTTTAATTACCAGAGCATTAAAATGTAATGAAATGTAATGAAACGCCCAAATTCACCCCAGACGTGCTTTTCATCTTCCTCTGCGCAGCCGTGGAAAGGTCTGTATTAGTGATTCTCATACCTCTTTTCCCCGCTCAGGGGCGTCGTGGCCGTTTCACTAGCTCCACGATCACGTCACGTGATACCAAATTTGGTATTACGCAACTTGAATTGACGACGAAGATAAATGACACAATCAAACATGATAAACATGGCATGGAAGTCATGTATGGCATAATTTACATGCGCCTTGTATTGTTGTGCTGATTTTAAAGTGACATATCAACCTTCCTGATTCGTGCTTTGTATATCGTCGATTCCCACAGTACGTGGGATCTGCCACTTTTTTTGTCTCTTCTCTGGGTTACGCCTGACACAGGACAAGGTTAGACAAAGAGGAGCTTCGATCCTAAAAAAAGATCAATAAAGGTGTTGCAGCGGGAGACGTGAAGAGACGCGTCCACGGAGAAGGAGTCATACGAGAGCTACGAACAGCGTCAAGGAGAAAGAGCCAGAAAGTAAAGTTATCCGCCGGTTTGACAGTTTATCAATCTTCAGCAGAGCAACAAGTACAGGTTTTAAGTTTTTATTTGAGAGTTTTACCATATTTTTAGGCTATTGAACCAGCCATATTATCTGCAAAAGGCGTGTATAGAAAATTCGATGTGCAGAAGCCGTGAAGACGCGCTGAGCGCACGACCTGGCCCTGATTAATAAATGTGCAGGGAATAAGCACCCTTCCTATTGGCTGAGAAGCCCTGTACCTTCCGTGGCGCTGTAGGGAGCTTCTGAAACAGAGTATAGATAGAACGTGGTGTTGTGTGGCTACAAAACTCCTTGCAGATCAAACGCCATCTGTCTTTCTTTATGACAAGGTTGTCTTTTTTTTTTTGAACGTTTGCACCTCATTGGATAATTCAACAATTCGAGGCA
>NW_023609063.1:0-23721 GCF_013339725.1 Rhipicephalus microplus
ATTTCGTCATTCATTGACGTCACATAACACCAAATGTGGTGGCAAAGTGGCGGCGAGCGCATCAACAAAGGGCCAATATACTCCAATGTTGCGTTGACGCACGCGCACGCTGGGGACATAACACTAGGTTAGCAAAACGTGAGCACTCTATATTCTGATGCCAGGCGCTACCAGCGTCCGTCGCTGCAGCCCGACGGCAACTGGCGCGAAATGCGACATGCTGTATTTAGCGCCGGTACGTTACCCAGACAACACTGCGTCTCGCTATTTATGTGACGGAGGGAGGCCGGACGCACTGAAACGCGCATGCGTCAAAGCGACGTATCGCAGCGTGTGCCTGCTAGTATAGGGCAGGACCGGCGCCTGGCGTGGCAACGCCGGCCTGACACAAGAAATTGAACACTGGGAGCACGCGCACCGCATCATGTCGAAATGTATTAGCACCTTGACTGCGGCTTGTAGTCATGTTCTCACATGAGACACATCTCTTGACTATTATGTTTGCACCAGTCACGAACTTTAAGGATATTGGCGTCCCGTATATATACGTGAAGCTAGCGAAACGACCGCGAGCGTATCATTAGTGTGGCAAGTAGTCATGTTGTTACAAGACATGTATGTCATTATTATCATATTTGAATGTGTCATTTACCTATGTCGTCCGTTCGCGTCGCGTGATACCGAGTTTGGTAGATGTGAAGCTAGCGAAACAGCCGCGAGCGCATCATGAGTGTGGAATGTAGTCATGCTGTTACATGACACGCATGTCATAATTTTCATGTTAGGGTCTTTCACTTGTGTTCGCCATGCAATCATGCCGTACCGTACAAGTTTTGCAACATGCCATGTGAATGATCCTCCTCAAGAGCTGCAGGACCATGAATAAGAGGCTTCCTGTCTGAGAAATCCGTGTGGATTTCCTTGTGAAATTGTGGTATAAAGGGGTCATTGACTTCTTTTCCTAGAAACAGTACTTACGCACTCCTATCGTATACAGCCGTCTCATCGGGTTAACCTTTGTATGGAATCTCCATTCACTGAAGCTCATATATCCAGCAGTGTACAGGGCCGCCATCTTAGCTGGCACAGGCACTGCATAACAGTTTACACACACACACACACACACACACACACACACACACACACACACACACACACACACACACACGTGAGAGAGAGAGGGAGAGAGATAAAATTGTTGCACATTGTCCCGGACATTTAATGGTACTCTTGGCTAAATCTGTTGTTAGACCGTCAAATCTAGATCCGAGAAGCAATGTAAATAGCATTAAACTTTGGTCAAACGAAAATTTTCCTGTTGAACTATTCTAAGAAAGAGTTTTCTCTTTGAAAAGTACTAATATTATCTCCCAGGGAAATTTGGACATGACAGCTCTTTCATGTGATGCTAGTAAAAGTCTGCTACTAAAAGCAAGTTGTGGCTGGTGTTCACGTTTTACTTCCCTAATAAAACATGTTTAATTGAGAAAAACTCAAGAGATGAAGTCGATTGGAAAAACAGTTCACAAAGTATCAAGGTTTGTCGAAAGTGAAATAACACAAAAACCCTAATATAGATTGAAGAATAAGGTCCCATTTAACGAGGTTGTTCGTACAATAAGGCGCCATCTTTTTTTCCCTCTTGGTTTATTCTTTTATGTTCTGTTTATTGTGAAATGTAGAGGAACCGTTATGGCACAAAACCTACTCACGTATTGTCGTTGAAAAACTCTTGAAAAAAGATCTTGAATATCTGTCAAATTGCTATATCGGGCAGTGTACGAGAGGCCACGAGGTTATCAGCGCACAACACAAAACCCACCAATCTAGTACATGTGGGAAAGACAACGGGTTTTGGTTTTCGGTCTATAAAAAATGGGTATAAAGTTTTCTTTTAAGGAAGGAACAAAAGCAATGGGTTCCGTGCCACCCTGCATTCGCGGTGAAAAGAGGCACCTGGGTTTTATGTTTGATTCGGAGCTGCGAACATCTGCTTCGAAGTACCTTAGAGAAAGAAATCCGAACACTGTCCCGAATTCCAGCACAAGAGCTTAGTCATTTTCAGAATATTTTTTTCTTATTCCCTTAAATCCCTTTGTTAGAAAAACCATGTCTAAAATTTTTGCATTCGATTGTCGCGCTGCAAGCTGTATAAGGTAGATTAGGACGTTATCATGTCCTTGCGAGCTATCCGCTGTGGTAAGTGACGGTTAACACACACACACACACATAGAGAAAGAGAGAGAGAGAGAGAGAGACAGAGAGACAGAGTAGCTATGCAGCCAGCTGGTCTGGACACTGGCTAACCTCCCTGTCCT
This sequence comes from Rhipicephalus microplus, assembly GCF_013339725.1. NCBI lineage: Eukaryota > Metazoa > Arthropoda > Arachnida > Ixodida > Ixodidae > Rhipicephalus > Rhipicephalus microplus. The sequence continues at coordinate 2,319 of NW_023609063.1, forward strand.
TCCTTTCACCTTCGTTCTCCGCTCCTTAAATTTTTGCCTAGAATAACTATTATGAATAATAGTAACTGAGGAGTTTGACATATAAGAGCCACCTTAGTGTATACGTTCTTCTATTAAGAAGACCAAGGATATTTCTCAACAAGACATTTTCACGGGTACGCATGGGTATCAGCGTTCCTATAGATGAGCGCTAAAACATGTCACATGCAGTACATGTTTAACCACTCTACTAAGCATATTGACGTGGATACCATGCGGAGTCCAAAGGCGTAAATACCCCTCGAAATCCGCATTGTTAGAATGAAACGTGGAAAGTTAAGCGAGCAATCACGTGAAAAAAGCGAAGGCTTTATTTTTATCTCAATTTTAAACATTTATTTTAGTTGTTAATTACGACTTGATGTACGGAATCATAAGGTATCATCATGACTAAAGACGTGCGCCGGTAATGTTTGCTGATGTCACGAACCCTTTGCCATGTTGATAAACCCGGAATCCGCTGTTTTTTTTTTCTTCAAAGCGTACACTGAAGGAAACATAGGGAACGTAAAGGGCGAGATCAGTGTAGATCTATCCGTCTGATCAACGTATTCCCAACCTGTCATTGATCCCGGGTGCTTCGTTTAAAAAAATTTGCTAGCGAAGAGGGATTTAAATACAAAAACAAAAAGAAGCTCGCACGAAAAGAACGCTTGTGCATCGATCAAGTACCAGTGTGCCATACTGGGTTCTCTTTTTCCTTTACCGTTTCTTGTCTCAAAAACCTTGCGAACACGTTCACTTCATCAGCCAAGTGAAAGTCGTCTGATGCACTGTTTGATACGGCGGGAGGCGAGGAAAAGCACTGGGTACCACATCGCTTGTGGTCGGTATAGAGAGCACTCACAAAAGGATTTCCGCACTGGAAGATTCACGATAAACAGGATGTGCCGTATCAAGCAGTGTAACATCAATTACACGAGCAAATGATCATATTGTTGTAGTGGAACTGACAGCGTACTTATAGCGCTAAAAAAGCAGGAAAAGAAGACTTGGCCTATTTGTGACGCAGTTGGAAAATTGAAACTCAAGCACTGGTCCAGGGAATACTTTATCCCGAGTCAGATGCACCCTCAAGGCACTAAGAACCTTGACGCACCTCACTATTGAGCATTTTATACTATAGCGTGCACTTCACCTGTACCTTCGCGTTTGAACGCGGGAGTATAGAAAATGTCATAAACAGCTTTGCTATAAAGGCCAGGTTGTTTTGTCAGGCCGTGAAACCCATGATGCGCCCGCACCACACCACCATAGAAATAACACGGCTTTCGCTGAGACTGTGACCTTGTAATAACCTTAACATGCGCCAGTAAAATATGCACAGGGGACGCTTTCTGAAAATCACGCTTGTTTACAGTGTTGGAGACAAAAAACGAGCTTTCGCGTAGAAGTGACAGACTTGTCAAAAACGACTACTCGTGGCGCAAGACCCACGTAAACGCCACTTGACACCCGATGCTTATAGTGTGCAGGCGCCTCACTGAAAAAGCTCAGATGAATGACGTAAAGGGTGTTGAAGCCACATCATGCTTTTCGTCGCTGTGACACAACCCGGCAATCCTCTGGCTTTACTGGGATGCCTCTGAATGTGGTTGTTTGAGGCCCTCGTTATGTTTCACTATACGAAGGGCCTCAAGAGAGAAACAATATTACTGATGGCATAGCAAGGTCGGTAAACTTGATTTGCCGGTATCGAAGGGTGGTGGCGAAAAGCCTGCCACGACCATTTTGGCCAAGCCAACGAATTCTGCCTGGAGACGGTAGTCAGCTGGTGGCAGGAGCGACTCCCACGACTCAAGGGAGGAAGCTGGCAGTATTGTTCTTGCTGGGGGGGGGGGGCCTCAAACCATTCTTTGCTAGCGGGCTGCTGCAGCGAAATTGATTCTGCCGCAAGGGCCAAGAGAGTGAAGAAGACAAAAGTAAGAGAGTGGTTCTACAAACTGTCAGCTACTCTTCTAATCTCAAATTGAACATTCCTGTGAAGCCCTTCTCTGGAAACGTGTCAGGTACAATATACAGAAAGCCTAACAGACGCCTATATACGCAGGCTTCGTCCACTTGCCCTATCATCTTATGCAAGCATTTTATTTGTGCGAAAATAGCTTCTGTGGCCAACGCACATCGCGCCTCCTGATGACAGCTCACGTCATTAAGCTACTACGTTGCAAGTGGATGAGGCGGGGAAGGCCTCTCTTCTCTGAAGTGTGTCAAACAGGTGTGCAGGGCAGCGACTTTCGATGACGTTGTCAGGCTGACATTATTTATGACAGCAGCAGTGTCTGACGCAATTAACATCCGGAAGAGGCTTACGCAGGTAAGGTAGGTGTGTGGTCGTACGTGACTTTATTTTGATTCACGCTTTAACGGATACTGAAAAAAATGGCAGCATATCAACGGAGTGAATGATGGAGAGTGGGGTGAAGCATCCGTCCATCCATTCTTGCTTGCTTCCGTTCGTTCATGCGTCCGTCTGTGTGACCGTCCATGCGTGCGTCTGTTTGTGCGTCCGCACGTCCATCTGCGCGTCCGTCCCTGCGTTCGTCCATGCACCCATCCCTGCGTCCGTTCATGCGTTCATCCGTCTGTGCAGCCATCCGTGCATACGTCTGTGCATCTGTCTGTGTGTCCGTTCGTCCATCTATTCAACATTCCAAGTACCACCATTTCGCATCTTTTCATCACATATTCCCCATATAGAAGCACCGACATCTGGTGCACATTCCAAGGACAAAAAGAGAGGTGTCACACACACACTTACTTACAGCTTGCGCTTCGTGTCTACTTCCCACCTTTAACCACCTCGAGTTCTTGGTATGTACTAGTTCACTGTATTCATGGCACTGTGGCTCAACGCTCGCTAAGCTTTTCTAAAACCAAAGAGGTTCCGTCCAACGAGTATAACGTCGCAACCCTTTCTTGTCAGATAGCGCTCATTGTACATGCCAATGGCAGCTAATGGGGAATGAGAGACAGGTGCATTCGGCTTTTAGTTAACGCGCACGCTGAGAATTTTTTATTGTTGAACAGCGCACAGGAGAAATCTCAAACCGGCACCACCTTGCAGGTCCAAACGTAAGACTGCTTACACACTACTACGACTACGACAACTACGAGGGACGAACGGGTGCCGCTTTAAGTAGCTTCGCCCCTAAATCTGTGTTTTTTAAATGCATGACGGAGAGCAGTCAGTGTGATGTGGCCGGTTTTCAGTTGGTTTCGCATAGATGGGTTTGAAAGCGCTCGAAGTTCTTCACAGAATTGACGTCATGAAACATATATTTCATAAGAAATGATTATAGTTGGGGATAACATAGAAATGAACGTATCAGAAACAAGCCATCTCAGGCCAGCACACTTCTGGTCGCACCATCTATGAGCCGCTGATTATGGAGTTGTGTCTTTTTGAGATAGCAAGAACGCTCGAAGGTATAGCACTAATGCTTTCATTACACACAAAAAATGACAGAAAAACTTACAGCGATAATTAAAGTCCAAGAAACAGTATAACCCTCAGAAACACACCGAACCTATCTCCAAAACTCAGTTAACAATAATATTTTCAGTCCTCACTGCATTTAACTACATTACCTAAACAGAAGCGGCCACCTGATATGCTCTGTTTATAAATGTTCTTTATGAAAGGTAATCCACGCACGTTTCACGAACACGTGTCAGCATGTGTACAAGTAGTCCTTGACAGTTCGTTAAGATTTGAGCAAGGTCCTCACCACAGTAATCAGTGAGCACCACCAAGTGACGAGGACTTGTTAAGGAACCGTTTGTGCTCGCGGTGATTGGAGTCTGTGTTGCGAAGTAGTAGTACAGCTGATCAGTAATGCCTGATCAATGATCAACGATTTCTTCTGTCTTGCACGTGGAAACGAGGTCTTGTGGCGAATTGTTTACATAGATAGATAGATAGATAGATAGATAGATAGATAGATAGATAGATAGATATATAGATAGATAGATAGACAGACAGATAGATAGATAGATAGATAGATAGATAGATAGATAGATAGATAGATAGATAGATAGATAGATAGATAGATAGATAGATAGATAGATTTATTAGGGTCCGGAAGAATCTTCGCCCCGTTTTTATAGGGGCAAGACTGTGGGCCGCTCCCACGTTGGGACAGGGAGGCCAAGCCTCACCGCCGCATCGTGGGCCTTCTGGAGAGCCCGGACCGGTTTTCGCAACTCATAAAAAACATTCTCTTGTTTACATAGAAAGTGTTTTTATAATGTGCAGAAACCGGTGTTTTTTTTCTTTTACCAAATCAATGTATGATTCGCCGGCATTGATGATGGACTTAATCCTCACCTCTAGGCAGTTATTTGAAAAACTGTGGGCCCAATTTTACCAAATCGTTCATTTCTGTCGATAAAAACCACTGAACGGAATCTTTTAGGGCTTTAGGGCTGACGTAGATGACAGAAAAAGCAGTCTTTGTTACCGTGACTGATGTGCGAAACCCAGACGTCCCTGATTTGGCTGCTTGTCTGTGTGTTATCATTGGCTGGTAAAAGAATAATTGGGGCGTATACGTTGAAATTGCGCACCACCATGCACTTATGTATAACCCCACTACCGCACCTGCTGTTGCCGCAATAAAGAAGCTCGCTGTGGACGACGCGTTAGAATCCCATGATTGCCCTTCACTCAGCGCTCCAGGTTTCAGTAAATGCTGACACATAAGTCTCTGTCAGCACAGTGCCTTGTCCGAGGTGGTGCGCAAGCGAGTGTTCAGGTGAGAGTGGTGGTGCTGGTGAGAGCGGTGGAAGTCAGTTGAGTTTTGTAGTTGTGGCACGTTATGAATGTGGTAGCCCTATTCAAGGTAGTGCCTATAGAGAACTGTTTGTTAGTCGGGTCATTAGGCGATAAACTGTCTGTAGACAAAGCTGCTAGTATGTCGGAACTGGAAAGTATTTAGTTGGTGATGTATAGGCCACCGAAGGTGGTAGGCCTGGATAGTGCTACGTAGACAAATGACACTTTTCGTCTTCGTAGACTACCCACGCATATGTGACCCGAGTAATCTATATCTACAAAATGGCTCTCAATAATGGTGACGTCATTCTCGGTCAGCACGAGCTTCTCAACTAGGCTCGTAAAAAATGTACGGAACAGTGTGAAGATTTGGCGTAGCGTGTGCACTACACTGACAAAATGGAATATTGGAGGACCATGCGCCAGCTGTTTCTGTACACAGGATCCCACTGATGGCCCACTGCACGTCATAAACATTATATACGTATCCATAAATATTATTTATTCAATATATTCTGACTTTGCTGCATTATCATCGTAAGTATGCATTGTTGTAAGAGTGGATAGTCTATGCTACCATGACCACTGATGCTACGCTAAAGCTGTGATACTTGGTGAATGATTCTAGTATTCGAGCGTGATAACCATTCAGCCACCTCACCGCCGATTGATTGCTACAACGTCTAGGATCCGTCCAAAGTTGCAATCTAGATCATTATCCTTCCTCTGCAATTTTTATGCCTTAAAGAACATTTTCACGTCATTACATAAGGGGTATAGTATAGCATAAGAGGTTTTAAGTAAAGCGCGCATGTTCGCTGTTACAGCGTTAACTGAGACTGTGAATCTCCTGTGGTGCACACCTTCAAATAATGAACTACAATTGTATGCGGTGTGTGCCAAGCATGACCAAATGAAAGAGATTCGCCACTTGCGGAAAAGGCATCTTGGGTTACACTGATCAGCGGCTAAAGCGATTTAGGTACATACAAAGTGGGGAGACGATCAGCAGAGCACGCAGACGTAACCAACTGACCAGCCAGCCAGCCAGATAGCCAGCCAGCCAGCCGGCCAGCCGGTTGGACGGACGGACGGACGGATGGACAGACGGACGGACGGACGGACGGATGAATGGACGGACGGACGGACAGACAGACAAACAGACAGACGGACAGATAGATAGATAGATAGATAGGTAGATAGATAGACAGATAGATAGAAAGATAGATAGGTAGATAGATAGATAGATAGATAGATAGATAGATAGATAGATAGATAGATAGATAGATAGATAGATAGATAGATAGATAGATAGATAGGAACAGTTCAAGTGCCCTAGGTTTGCTAAAAACGTTATAAGGACACTTTGAACGCATAGGCGAAAGACATGGATGTGGGGAAAAATACTTGAAGGCACGACCCAATGTATCTTAGGGAATCGCACATTGAATAAAATAGATATAGAGAACTGCATTACGTCGGCAAATATTTCACATGGATAAGTTAACTACAAGATGCTTTTTTTTTTCTTCTTAGTGTCGTAAGGTTACTTCTAACTGCTAGTGGTACCACTTCGCATTTTCGTGCAGTCATTGGGACACCTTTTGTCGTGTCGTTGAAACGACGGCCTCAGTTGGCGGAGTGTAGGTGAAAGAAGCCGTCTGCGTTTGAGCTCCTTGCTTTTCATAGGCTGATTTCCGCCGCCTCGTGCTACATACAAGACATGCGCGAGGCGACGCTGACCGTTCTTGCGCGAGCAATTTTCTCGCTTTTTCGAAGCGTGGATGAGTGGCGTCGTCTTATGTCTTCTTTCTAACCATTGCGAAAAGGAGGGACCGGAACCACTACCTTAAAGCCCACTCCAGCAATATTTCGAGGCCAATGAATATCAATGAAATTCACTGGGTATGTTCCTTTGCACACTTTGGCTTTTTATGCCAAATCACAGGTTTGAGGTACGCACTGATCTTTTGCAAATGAATTTTAAAGATTGCCTCGAAAAGCTCCCCTCCCTTGCTAGATTCATGGGCAACACTGTCTGTGTGACGTCATGTTTGGCATGTCAACAGAAGTGACGCAGCCGATGGCATCGCTACTTTGGTCGCTACGCCGTTTATTGTGCTTTCCACAAGGTGACGGCGGCAATGTTAGGCACGGGTATAGCACGGGAATGGTGTCTTGCTTCCTCTGGGGTGTTTGGCCGGTGCGTCGCTGGAGTGGCTTTCACAGTTTTCATACTCCGCGCCGGCGGAACCACTATGTGGCCTCCGTCTACCAAATATCACGTCATACGCAGACAGGGTGCTCGGTTGGGTTTCCGTTTCGGTATTGCACATTTTTGCTTAATTAAAGTGATTTTTCAAATTTACTGAGCATTTCAGCTATAGGACTCGTGAAAAGAGTGTCTCAGGAACATAAAACATTATAACCTTGACGTGGTCAAAAAATCGCCGGAGTTGGCCTTTAAATTGATTTGATTGATATGTGGGGTTTAATGTCCCAAAACCACCATATGATTATGAGAGACGCCGTAGTGGAGGGTTCCGGAAATTTCGACCACCTGGGGTTCTTTAACGTGCACACGAATCTGAGCACACGGGCCTACAACATTTCCGCCTTCAACGGAAATGCAGCCGCCGCAGCCGGGAGTCGAACCCGCAACCTGCGGGCCAGCAGCCGAGTACCGTAGCCACTAGACCACCGCGGCGGGGCGGAGTTGGCCTTTAAAGGCTATCGCCTTATTAAGTAGAAGTGCACTAACATCCTGGTGTTGGTTGACAGATGTACATAGTCGCTCGGGAGGGCATTCGCTCCTTGGCAAAATGGTGGAATGCGACCCCAGACATAAAAAAACACTTTCTTGTTTTTCTTTTCGTTTGTTTTCACTTTGGAAAAACTGCTTACTAGTGGGATTGAAGGCGGGATGTCTGTCGCGGAAGCTCAATTGACAGAGCATCGAACGTGTTATTTCAAGGTTGCAGGTTCGGTCCCTGCCGGCGGCGAGTTCTTTCTTCATCCACTTTTCATTCTTCACTTTTAGATTACGCTTATTTCAGATAAAATTCTATACGCTTTCTTTGGCGTCATTGTCAGTTAGTTCTCTTAGTATTTCGTTAAAGAAGAAAACGAACCCTCGGATTTCCACTTTTTTTTCTTATTGTAGCTTGGTTTTTCTGTTTAATGTAAATACTGGGAGGCTTGATCTAAAGGTCGATCATAATTAACAAATTTCCATAGTAGTGACTCATTTGCAAACCAATACGTGAGAAATGACACCATATATTGAGAAATGATTTGCAAAAGTCTTGAGCCCTGTGGAGACGGTTATTTTCGATGGCATTTGTGAATGAACAGTGCACTCAATGTTGCATCTATAAAGTAGGCCTTCTCTGAACTCGCTTCCTGTCTGTGCACCACCTCCTTGGGGTAAATCTGCAAAGTACGATCTCATTGTTTTAAGGACAGCTCACTGTTACCCTATAGTTGAGTGCAAAGTACTCAAGAACGTTATGCACTTTTTCTAAGCACAGACTGCCTCCTGCTCTGAATCTTCAACATCTGTTTTAAACACAGCTTCAAGACATGGGTTGTTCATCAAGTTTGACACCCCAAGGATTGTTTTATGCTCTTCCATAGTAGAGTACCTAGTACGCTAAAGCGTTATATACTTCTAATTGCGAAGCAGTTTTAGCTAACTACGGCGACGTCGAGCATATCTATCTATCTATCCGCCTATGACTTCCAGCTCTCCTGGCCGTTTCAAAAAAGACATCGACACGAAACTTCGTATGGCATGCCATGACTGTATGAAGAATATATTTGACTAGTCATAACATGAAAATTAGGACATGTACGTCATGAATGTCATAATTTACATTATCCCAACGCCTATCCCGCGTGGTCGCTCAAGCATTCGAGCTAACCAGGATGCTAGAAATTTATTGTGCCAGGGTGAATTCATTGACAACACGAAGCACATGGACGAGTGCATTCCAAACTATTGCAATACCGTGAAGTTAGCATCAGTACTACTTCGCATGACACCGTGTCCCAGCTGGCAGTAGAATCAATCCAAGTTGCAACAGCACGGAACAAGCTAAACGCAGAGGATAATAGGAACGTGTAGGCTGAATTGTCGGAAGTTACACGCACGCTGGTGTTAAAACCATTGTGGTATAGAGAGGGAGAAAAAAATTGGCAGATCCCACGTACTATAGGAATCGATGATATGCGAAGCACGAATGAGAAATGTTGATATGTCACTTTAAAATCAGCACAACATTACGAGGTGAAGGTAATTGATGCTGTACATGTCTTCCGTGTCACGATTAACATGTTTAGATTTGTCGTTTACCTTCGTCCTCTATTCACGTCACGTGATACAAAATTTAGTATATGTTGAGCAAGCGAAACGGCCACGAGCATGCTATGAGCGTAATATGTTGTCATGTTTTTACCTTACGCGCGTGTCAGGCATATCATTTTTGCACCAGTCGTATGTTTCGTCATTCATTGACGCCACCTAATGCCAAAATTGGTACATGTGGAGCTAGGAAAATGGCCATGAGCGCATCAGGAAGGGCCCAATATTCTCCAATCTAGCGCTGACGCGCGCGCACGCGGGGAACAGCAACTCTACGTTAGCAAAACGCGAGCACTCTATGGCCTGACGCCAGGCGCGACCAGGGTCCGTCGGGGCGGCCGAACGGCAACTTGCGCAAAATGTGACATGCTGCATTGCGCACCGATGCGCTGCCCAGACAACACTGCACCTCGCTCTTTTCGTGACGGAGGGACGCCGGACGCGCTGAAACGCGCATGCGTCAATGCAACGCATCAAGGCGCACACCTGCGAGTATAAGGTCGAACCAGCGCTTATTTTGGCGACGCCAGCTTGAAGTGACGCAATGAACGACGGTGAGGACGCGCACCGCGTCACGTCAAATTATATTGGCACCTTGACTGTGGTATGTAATCGTCTTCTCACACTACACGCATCTCACGATTAGCATGTTTGCACCATTCACATACATTCGTCATTCATTGGCGTCACGTAATTCTAAATTTGGCATATCTGAAGCTAGCGAAACGGCCGCGAGCGCATCAAGAGCGTAGCGTCTAGTCATTTGGTCATAAGACACGCTTCTAATGTTTATCATGTTTCCACTAGTATCATACCTTCATCATTCATTCACGTCCCGTAATACCAAATTTGGTATAAGTGAAGCTGGCAGCACGGCCGCCAGTGCATCATAAGCGTGGCATGTATTCGTGTTGTTAACTGACACACATCTCATGATTATCATGTTTGCACCAATCACATACCTTCGTCATCCATCCGCGTACTCTCATACCGAATTTGGTATACGTGACGTTAGTAAAATGGCTGCGACCGCATCATCAGCTTGCCATGTAGTCATGTTGTTACATGACAAGAATATCATTATTTCATGTAAGGGTCTGTCGCTTGTGTTCGCCATGCAATGATGTCATATCATACCAGTTTTGCAACATGCCATGCAAACGAAACCACTGCAAGACCTGAAGGACCTTTAAATCAAAATTATGACGTTCATGACATTCATGTCATGATTTTCATGCTACAACAAGTCAAATATGTTCTTAACACAGTCATTTTATGCCATAACAAGTTTGCTATCGATACCATTATCGAAAAGGCCAGGAGAGCTAAAAGACTTAGGCGGCTAGATAGATAGATAGATAGATAGATAGATAGATAGATAGATAGATAGATAGATAAATTGATAGATTGATATATAAATTGATAGATAGATGGATAGATAGATAGATAAATGAATAGATAGATAGAAAGATAGATAGATAGATAGATAGATAGATAAATAGATAGATTGATTGGTAGATTGGTAGATAGATAGATAGATAGATAGATAGATAGATAGATAGATAGATAGATAGATAGATAGATAGATAGATAGATAGATAGATAGATAGATAGATAGATAGATAGATAGATTGATAGATAGATACGCTCAAAGTTGCCGAAGTTCGCCTAGAAACGCTTCTCATTTAAAACGCAATACCAAGTGAAGTGTGTCACCAAAAGAATTTTTATTTTCTTCTGCAAAGGCCGACTAAACAAGACCTTACAATATGCACCAAGCGTACACATCACTGTTCACAAGGACCATTGTTAAGTGGAAAGCAAGATTCACATTGTCTTTGTCATTCCAAAACCATAGGGTATAGTTCCCGTCAAATATTTTAAAAATCTATGGCCTGGCACCTTGCCGTGTATGCTTAAACCCCGGCCGACATATCGGCTTAGATAATTCTTTATGTGCAGTACGTCACTTTGTTTTCTCACTTGTGTGTCGCAGAAAAGTATGTATCAAAAACAGGAATTTCGAATAGGGACGTGAATCTCGTAATTCTTGGAATAAGACAGAAACACACTGTATCACCTTTTTTTGAGTTTTTTCAAATTTAATAACCAAAAAGTAATAAAGGTAACGAGAAGTCAGCATCAAACGTTTGTCGACAATACAACCTAAGAAAAAGCTAAACATTATCGCTGCTTCAGCTGGCAGCCATCGGTTTGCATTTCATCTGTTTGAAAACGCGTTACAATGTAATAGGAAGCCAAAACGACGCAGGGTGGCACTGCGAATCTGGTAAAGCAGCGCCATCTTTGGTAAAAAAGTAGAAATCGCTGATGTAGATGACACGTGTTCCCTTTGCTCCAATTGGCAGTTAGGACTGGCACGGTGGATGGACGTGTTTTTAGCGCTCCCGATCGACTGCGAAGATAAGTTGTTCTGCATGTTTCGAGCTTGCTTTTATAATTAATAAGGCAGCAGTTGAAACCTTTGTGTCACTTATTACATTGTACGACCTTTGGGGGGGGGGGGTCAGTCACCAGGTATTTACTATTTGTGTTTGTGTGTGTGTGTTTTTTCTAGCCACCCCGTGGGGAGGTGCACGTACACCTAACACGCAAATTTGTGTAGTAGAGCCGAGACTTTCGTATTTTCGTAGGGCAGGGTTCGTCGCATGCCGTATTTTGTAATTATCAATTGGGACGATTCATAAGGACAATTGGTGTCAAAAAGACATAATTACAGAAACAGTAAAATGCTCAGGATGCGGGGTGGGTTCGAATATGAACCCAATGCAGACGCGAATAGAGAGAGGCTGACCCCAATTGTAGGCAATGTTTGGTCGAGAAAAAACGGAGAAATTAACAGTTGCCCAGAGTGAACAGCTGATGAGAATAACCGAGCTGGAGATGCGTTGGCGACAGAGCAAGGGAAAACAAGGGCTATGAAAAAAGGCTCATGTCCGCCGAGGAAGCACTAGCCAAGCTGAACAAAAAAGCGGCCTACGGAGAGAACAACAGTAGGGAACCGGCAACCAGAACGGCGAAGAAGGAAGAGCAAGCAAGTTTGGAAAAAATAGGTTCAGCCGGTTGAATTGTCACAAGGCCCAGCTTCAGCGAGGTAGTGGTGGGGCTCGGAGGGGACAAAGCAGCCGGCGTCACAGGTGCAAGTAGCCCCCAGGTGCAGGTCGCTCCAGCTGAAAAGTCACAGCATGTGATAATCGCCGGGGACTCGAATTTAAATCGATGCACAGAAGCCATCAAAGAGAGGGTAAGAGGTGACAAGAAGGTTGCAGTAGGGGCGTTCCCAGGACGCAAGCTTGAAGCAGCTTGAAGCAAGCTTGAAGACGAAACTTTGTGATAATTTCAGGTGGTGTAAATGATGTCTTAGATGAAGATACAGCAGGACTAGCAACCACTCTGGCGAAAGGGGTTGATGTTATGCGCGCCATTCCTCCTCATGTACAGGTAGTTATATGCACGGTACCGGAGGTACCGGTGCGTGACAGCAACCTGCAAAGAGCGGTTGTCAGCGCAAACCAAGAGATATGACGGATGAGTCGAGACAAAGGCTTTGAGCTGGTGGAAATAAATTGAGAGGTGCATGGGTGGCTTGGTTTTCAACGAAACAGAATTCACTTCGGTGGAAGGCTAGGTCATGACATGGGTTGGAGACTTGCAGGAAACGCAGTAGCTTTTTTGGGGGGGCACGCGGGCCCTTCGGGATTCAGGATAGCTAGTAACGAGGAAAAGAACCAGGGAGACTGTTTGACTGGTGGTATACGACTCCAAAGTGGCACCAATTTCTAATACACATAAAATCCGGGGCAGAATCGACGTAGCCACGAGGTCCGAGCCAATTTAGACGTATATTTACATGCAGGGTGGCAGAAATAGGCTGAAGAGAGAAGAGATAAAAGAACAGCTAAGAAAGGAGAGACGGATGATATGGTTTTGTAGAAACACATCTTAAGGACACGAAACAACCTTCTAACTCTCCGGACTACACGTGGGAGTATTGTAACTTAGACATGAAGGCACCAGAAAGGTGGGTGGTATTGGGGGCATTCATTCATAAAGCTGAGGACTGACAACGGATGAAGCCGGAGTGCAAGGAAGCATTTATGGCTAAAAGGGAAAGTGCAGGGCAAATGACGCTCCGGGTTTTCGTATACTGTATGAACAGGGGCAAAAGCCTAGAAGAGGAAAAATTAACAAATGCTGCAGTATTATGGGAAATGACACTTGACGAACTAGGAGAAGAGTGCGAGGATAAGCTATAATTAGGAGATATGAATGCGAACATAGAAGAGCATGGATGGATATACTGCCCCCACCGGGATGAATGCTAATGGAGTATGTGCGGAAAGGCATGATTTAATCATTTGTAACCTGCCCCAGGAAATGCGAAGCGCAGATTACACATGGATGTGGGAAGGCTGCAGTTGACGATAGATTACGCAATAATGTCACAGATGTATGATCGGCTAAGGGTGACGAACGTAGATGAATACGGGTCCAGAAGCTTAGGTAGTGATCACAAACGTGTCAAACTGAGTTTTGGAAGAGAAATGAAAGTGGAAAGGCGGCATCACGAGCAACCACACGGTAATATTTATTCAAAAAGGCAAATAAAAATAGCAATTTAAGAGATTGAAAAAATAATCACCGAGGATACTAAAATAGAGTGGGCGCACACAGATCTGTCTCGATTGTTTGAGTTAGAGCTTGCTAAGGTGCGATTCAAATCAACCGAGACAAGCAGGCACAAACATAAGAGCTGCTGGGATGAGGAAGTCAAGGGAGCTATAGTAAGATGTCAGGAGTCCTCCAGGAAACACGGGTGGGCTAAACAGAAGGGTGAACCGGAAGATGATGTCAAAAGAAAATGAGATAACTTTTTGAGAAGAAGGGAAGTGTCCGATTTGTTCAGTGAAAAGATTAGAAGAAACGGGGCTCAATGAATGGCGGAAGTAAACGAAAATGATAGAAAGGGAGTTGAAAAGTTTAAGAACCATCTCAATTCTCTGAGTAATAAGAAAAGCATGAAACAGAGCTTTATAACTACAGTTCAAGGGGTTGGGCTAGACGGGGATGAGGCAATGAAATATATAAAAACAACAATGACAGAAAAACTTAAACACCAAGAAAGCGCTGCATGCACCGTACCAGATAAGGATGGACCGATCAGCTCAGTGGCTCCACTGGGACAACGAGAGTGGGAAAGGGCAGAGAAAATATTTCCTAATAGTTCATCAACAGGCCCTGACCGCATCGCAATCGTGCTAATAAATAAATTAGGACCGAACTCTTTGCAATCATTAGGAGAGGCAACGTGTAAAGTAATAATGAATGGTGAAGCTCCCCATTGGTGTAAACTAAGCAGAATGAGCATGATATATTAAGGAAGGGGGACAAAACCAATATAAACAACTACCGTCCTATAGGTGGTTTCGGTGTTGGTAAACAAACCGGCTCGCGCCGAATGGCCTACCCCGCTAAACTTCCGGAGCGGCACTTCCGGAAATGTTTTCTCAATGGTTCCGGCGGTCTATTCGTGGTGTGTTTGAATTTTTTGTTCTATTATTTCTAGCGCATTCTTTAGGATGTGTTTGGAGCAATGTCTAGCGACTACATGAAGGGGCTCGACGTAGCACACGGCAGGCACAGGCGCGGCCGACGGGCACCGCGCAAGTTATCCGTCGTGGCCTTCCGACGAGCGCGGCCCCCTGCTGAATTTTACCTTTGATAGTGGCCGTGTCTATACAAACAGAAAATGCAAAAATATCACGAGAAGCTTGTCAGCGAACTTAATTGGGCCAGTTTGTTCTGCATGTCGACGATGTGGATGCGCTTTGAAGAAGCGGACCGGGAATGGACAGCGCACACCTGTCTTTTCCCTATCCACGTCTTCAAAGCGCACCTACATCGTCGATGTGCAGAAGAAAAGTCAATTTGTTCAATTCAGCTTTTCGACTACAACTGAAAACCTTCCTCCTGTTGAACTCCGAACATATTTGTATTTTCGTCTAAGCACACAACCTCAGGATAAAAGGGCTATTTCTGCCCCTGTGTCACACCGGGCACAAGATCAGCGGCGGCGATCGCAATCGCTCGACATCCGAAGTGTTCGAGTGACTGAGAAATAATAGAATTTACTAATGTGATGACGTAAACTTCGGCTGCACGGTCAGGCGAACTATTATGTTTTACTCACGAGTAAGCTAATAATGAACCAAATTTTCAAGTTGTACCTACCTAAGCCGGCAGTTCATCTTCACACCCAAAAGATAAATGAGCTTGAACGCGGCGATGCTCATTAGTGCAGAAAGACAGACGATGAGTCATTTGCTCGCACAGTTGAGAGCCGACTCGCCAACGTCACTTCTGAAAAAATCAAACCCAACGACAACAAAACGTGGACACCGTGACGTACACTATTCGGCGAATAATGTTAAGCACGGATACTTTGTGTGCCGTTTGTTTCGAAAAGAACGCATCGAGATATAGCTCAAACTATGAAATAAACACCTTTGCGAGAGGGATTTTCAGTGCTTAGCTTCCACGTTTGAAGCGTTGCGCTTGAAGCGTTGCGAATCTGAAATTTCCTGGCAGTTATGATTTTTTTCATCTTTTGTCAAAGCAATGTATGCCGCTCCCACCGCGTATGATGTGTAAGAGCAGTCAGTGTATACGTGAATGGCTTTTGTTTTGAAATAACCGCTTCATATGATGGTGAGAGTTTAGTGAAACTAAATTTATATATTTTACTGGGGTTATGAGCCCACTGACTGCATGGATATAGTATGTCAGCCGGTGTGAATGTTTTTACAACATAGTAAGTTTCGTTCCGGAGTATGAATAAGGAAAATTCTGCAGATAGGCTGTCCAACTCTAATGTTAACGTAGGCGCGTTATCGAGAATCTGTGGGGATGAGGTATGTGTGGTGTAAAATGCACCTGTTGAAAAAATTAAGACGGCTCGCGGAACTGATAAAATTCTTGCCTTAATGAGTTTCAAAGGCAACATAGGCCACCATACTGGAGATGCATATGTGAGAGACGGCACTATCACTTGACGGTAGAGTCGTCTAATGAGCATACTGGTTCGTGAACAGTGCGATTTAACAAATTCGAGAAAGCGGAACATAGACACTTCAGCTTTTCCTTAAATGAAATCAATGAGGGCATGAAAATTTACAGATGGGTCAAATAATACGCCTTGAATCTTAATTTCCTTGTTGTGTTTGAGAAAACGCCATCCATGCGGATAGAATGGCGGCGTTTTGATGTGCCCATGTTTCCGTTGTTGAAGAACACGAAGAAGCACTTCTCGGCACTTACCCTAACTATTTGATCTCGTGCCCACCCGGATACTAAAGCCAGGACATGCTCAGCTTTTGCTCGTAATTGGAGTCTTGGCGTATTTCTGATGGCAACGCTAGTATCGTCCGTGTACGCGTGTATGTGTACGCCGGGTGGCACGGGAAGTTTGAGTAAGCTGTGTATCACTATGTTCCACAGTAGCGGACTGATGGGGGATCCCTGCTAGTTGCCAATGGTTGTATGAACTTGTTTCTTGTGTGACGTTGGTTGAAAAACGTACAGTTCGGTTCGATAAAAAAATTGGAGTAGGCAGAACAAGTTTTGTGGACACCTGTGCTTGCGTAAACAGTTTAAGACTGCAGGATGCCAAACGCTATCGAATGCTCCTACAAAATCAAGGAATATGAATATGGTAGGAAGTTTAGATGCCTTGCATGCAGCTAATGTGCTTCGGAGTGTGTACAGCGCTAAAGTAGCACTTTTATTATGTGTAAAACCGTATTGATGATTTTGAAGAAGATGTTTATTGGGCTGGAAATAATACAGACGAGCATTTAGGAGTCTTTCTAATACTTTACCTGAAGACAGAGTTGATTACTATTGGTCTATATGCCTTAGGTGAATGGAGCGGACGACCTCACTTCGGTATGAATATTACTTTTCCTCTTCTCCAAGCCTGCGGGAAGTGTCCGATTCTTAAGGTGGTATTGAATATAAAATAGAAAAATTGGGGATAATATTCAAATAATCCTTTAGGTTAATCCGTCGTGTCCAGGAGCAGAGTGTGAATTGCCCTGTTTCATCGCACACTTTATCTCAGATATTGTAAAAGGAAGGTCAGAAGTGTGCCACGGGTAAGACTAGCCACAATGTCAGGCATGATAGTGTGGTGCATGTTGTCTTCAGAACAGCTGTCCACTGCTAACAATGTATCGAGTAGGAGCCGGGCGGACTTCATTACAGGATTGTGCGAGTGCTGTTAGGTAAGTCTAGAAGAGGAAGAAAAGTTACTTAGTGGTGTTTTTGAAATGCTGTTTTGAAAACATCACCATATAAACATTTCTTAGTAATAAAGTCACAAATTGTTTTATCAACGATGATTTTGCTTTCCTGATTTTATCCTGTAGGTGAAGAATGCGTCAACGTACATCCTAATCCTTTACGGAATGCATCCGGACACGAGAAGCGGCTTCAATGTTTCGCGGTTGAAAACAGAACGGTTTGGGATCCAGTCTTCGTGCGTTCAATAACGAAACACATAAGCCGTAAAGGGAAGTCATCCGGGTGCGTGCTTTTGTATTGTCAGCCGCACAATTCATCTTCGGAAGGAAAGAGGGTAGACGACGTGGTCTCGTAGTGCCAATTCTTTCCGGCCCACGTTTTAGGGTTAAAAAAAACAACAATACCAAAATGGATGCCACCATTCCCATAGCTTCGTGGCTCCTGTGGCCAGGTTCGATGGGGACCTTTATTATCGAATGACACTGATAAATCGGTCGGGATGTACGTTCCTCTAAGCTCGAAATAACTTCAGTAGTAATTGCTCACCCGACTCGGAAAGCATGAGAGCACGCACCAGACAGCGGCACGTATATTAGTGGGTACATTGCCCGCCGTTCCTGTCGAGAAAATCTGTCCCACGCAGTCTTACTGAACATAAAATGGCAGAGCCACCGAAAAGAGGGCCTCGAATCAACTGGTTGCACTGAAAGAATCTTTGGGTGTTTTCTTTGTGTTTCGAATCTCATGTGCGCGAAAGTCTAGCGTCAGGAAACGAATAAGCAGGCTTGGAGTCGATGGCACTGGCAGAGCGGCATAGTGGGTGGCCTGAAACGCCGTTTCTAGGAGGCCGATTTCTGAGGATCGCATGATACGTGTCTATAATATATGCGGGTATACACAGGAAGCTCCAGGAACGACTCTCGACGCGTCACTGAGTGAATTATGTTTGAACACTCGCAAATAACATTCCGTTTTAGAAGGAAGGTCCACGACTCTTTAGTACTGCAACCTCGCTTTTAAATGCGAACCAATTCTTAGCAAACTTCGGCGACCTTGAGCGTATCTATCTATCTATCTATCTATCTATCTATCTATCTATCTATCTATCATCTATCTATCTATATCTTCTATCTATCTATCTATCTATCTATCTATCTATCTATCTATCTGTCTAGCCACCTACGACTTTAGTTCTCCTGACCGTTTCAATAATAGTATTGACACCAAACTTGGTATGATACAATATGACTGTATGACGAAAATAATGACTAGTCATAACATGACTATCGCGACATGTATAATCATGAATGTCATAGAATTACATTTCATTGTTTGCTGCTCTTGCGGTGGATTCTGTTCACATGCACATGTTGCAAATTCGTCATGGGTATGGCAGGACCTGCACGGCTAAACACAAGTGACAGACCCTAACGGGGAAATCCGTGACATTCATGTCATTAAGACAGCAGGCATGACTACAGGTCACGCTAAGGTTACGTTCGTCATAATTTGCCTATCTGCACATATACCAAATTTTGTGTCACGGGGACTTCATACATGATGGAGGGTGTACGGCGGTGCAAACAATGATTGTCATGGGATGCGTGTCATGTTAGGTCTGACTGCATGCCACGCTCATGATGCGCTCGCGGCCTTTTTCTAGCTTCACATGTACCAATTTGGTATTACTAGACGCGAACTGATCACATATGTAAATGACACACCCAAAAATGATAATCATGACATGTGTTTCAAGTAACATGACTACATGCCACAATCGTGATGCTCTCGTGGCTGGTTCGCTCTCACATCTGCGATATTTGGTATTACGAGACGTGCATTGATGACGAAAGTGTCTGAGTTGTGTAAACATGATAATCCTGAGATGCGTGTCGTGTAGAAACATGGCTGCATGCCACATTCAAAACGTGAATACACTTCGGCGCTACCCAGCGCGCGTGCGCGCCAGCGTTCGTTACGTTGCGTCACGCCGGCGATGCCACGCAAGGCGCCGATCTGCCTGGCATCTCGCATGCGCGCACTGCGCTGCGTTGCTTTGATACATGCGCGTTTGAGCGTGCCAGGCATCCCTCCGTCACGAAGCTGGGCACACGCGCTGCTGTCAGGGTAACGCATCAGCGCGAAATGCAGCATGTCGCGTTTCGCGCTAGTTGCCGTCGGGCCTCGCCGACAGACGCTGGTCGCGCCTAACCTCAGACTAAAGAGTACTAACATTTTGATAGATTAGCGTTGCTCCCAGGCATGCGCACGTCAACGTTTTGAGACCTGGCCACCGTTTCGCTAGCTTCACATATACCAAGTTGGTATTACGGTACGCGACTGAACGACAAAAATATGTGACTGGTACAAACATAATAACCACGAGACGCGTGTCAAGTAACGACAAGGCCACAAGCCACGCTCATGATGTGCTCGCCGCCGTTTAGCTATAGCTCCACATATACCAAACTGGGTATTGCATGACGTTCATGAATAGTCGACGAAGTTAAATGACACGTCCGAACTTGACATGGTGTCCTTTAATAGTGACTACATGCTACGCTCATAGCCTGCTTGCAGCTGTTTCATTAGCTGAGTTTCATTAGTTTCATTATACGAAATTCGGTATCAGGGGACGTGAATGGGTGACGAATTTTAATGACGCGCCCAAATATGATAATCATGACATGAAAATCCTGTACGTCATAATTTACCTCCGCGTCGTAACGATCTGCTGATTTTAAAGAGACATATCATTCTTCCCCCATTCCTACTTTGCATATCATACATTCCTACTGTAGGTGGGATTCCAATTTTTTTGTTCCTCATCTGATAATGTGCTGCCAGGTATTTACCAGAACCACATGACCTAAAAACACAGGTAGGGGGACGTGTGACCTAGGAATTGATACCAATTTTGAGCCTCGACAAGCTTATTAACACACTCAATAAAAGAATGAAGGAGAGACAAGCAAAAAAATAAAAAAATCAAAGTTTGAAACGGTCGCTAATATTCAATGGGGCCACCGCAGCTTTCAAGTCGAAAACTTCTGCCAAACTTCATCGATTACGTATTGCGCAAGTGGTAACATGGTCTGTTTAAACGCTAAATATTTTAAAGTTAGGCAATCATTTTCAAGAGCGCATAAAAAAGGTTTTTGCGTTGAGTTGGAGGTTTTCAAGCTCGCTGTCTCTACAAAATATTTTAAAATTTGTATTTATATTTAGCATTTCAAAAGATATCACATTTGTACAAACCCTTCCACACGTACTTTAAATCGAAACTAGGAGATTGTGATTCCACGCATGCCATGTTGTCTTTAAAGGTTTTTTTCTTTTACACTAGTTACCTATTTCTTAGCTTAAGGACCTTTAATTGCTTGTGGGGCCTATAGTTTTGGGGTAGGATGTGCTGAAAGTATCTTTCACCATAGCCAACCAAGAAATATCGTTAGATTATTAGGGACGCCAATTATAGAAGTTCGATAAAAGAAATGTAGGAGAAAGTCAAAGAAAGTCTGCTACGAAATCCGCTCTGAGTGATTCCATGAAACACAGCAGGAAACTCCGCAGCCCCGTATAACACCAAGAATGAAGTGGGAATCAGTATACATATCATAAAGCGTTCTGTCCGGGGGCTATGTATTGGCCTAAGTATGGAAGAGATTATTCTACCCACAACAACTCAGTGAAGAATAGGACCACCACAAAGTTTTCATAAAGTTTTCGCATGAAGGAGTTCTTTTGATAGGGCACATACAACAGGCCTTAGCATTACTATTCGCAGGTGCCGAACACTTGGCGCCAGGTATGAACAAAGGTGATGGTGTAAAGGAAAATCGCGCGCTTCCAAAAATACACTTTCGAAATTTAAACTTCCAGCTTATGCAAAATGTGATGTC
>NW_023609064.1:5000-10000 GCF_013339725.1 Rhipicephalus microplus
TAAGTGGGATTCTTTGAATGGCTTGAAGCTTTCGATGTGTGTGTGTGTGGGATCTGTACCATGCAGCGGCTGCGTATGTAATCATACGCTCTGTGGCTCGTATATATATCTTTACGCTGTTTCGGTGACATTCCCCAGTCTTTTCCCGTGAACTTACTAAGGTTTATTGTGAGTTTATTTACTTTACCTTTGATATATTCTAAGTGAGGTAAAAATGATAATTTTTTATCGAAAATTATGCCGAGTATTTTAAGTTCTTTTGAATATTTAATGTTTTGGTTGTTAAATTTAATTATTGGTGGTCGTTTTTGGTATTGATTACCTATAATCATAAATTGTGATTTCGATAAGTTGAATTCCACAACGTTTCTTTTTGACCACTCATTTACAATTTCTAGACAATTTTTTGAAACTTCCTCTATCCCTTTCCGAGTAGGTGCTCTTATTATCAAGGTGATGTCGTCAGCGAAAGCTTGTATTGTGCAATTTGATGGGAATATAGTGTTTAATAAGTCAGCTATTGTTAGATTCCATAATAATGGGCTAAGTGGTGATCCTTGAGGTGACCCTTTCGATAATGGAATAGTAATTTTCAATTGGTCTGAATCGTAGGTTATTGTTCTGTTTGAAAGCAAGTCATTCACAAGGATCGTGAGGTTGTTAGGACATTCTGTTTTGTTAAGATATTCGGTGATATTAGATTGGTTGATTTGGTTAAAAGCATTTTTAACGTCAAGTGAGATTATTATAGAAGTTTCGCGGTTGGCCTGAGCGATTGATTCTTTTATTTTTAATAATGCTTGCGTAGTTGAGGTGTTGTGGGTAAAACCAAATTGGTTAGGTGGGAGATAATTGTTTGTACATAAGTGGTGATATATACGATCGTTTATTAGTTTTTCTAATATTTTTCCCAAAATCGAGTTAATAGCTATTGGGCGATATTTGTTTTCCTCGGATTTGTCCTCTCCGTTCCCTTTTGGAATCAATATAATTTTAGATTCTTTCCATCTTTGAGGAAAATGTCCGTGCTTTAAGCATGCATTAAAAAGATTGACAAAGAAAGTCTTATGCCTTTCATACATCACTTGTATGAGGTTAGTTTTTAGGTTGTCTGGTCCGGGGGTTACATCTTTCCTCAGATTTTTTACTATCTGCGTTACTTCAATCTCTGTAAATGGGAGGTCATCACTGGGTAAATTTCTTTCTCTCATTTCTGCTCCCGATGTCCAATTTCCTCCCTGTTTGTTATTGTTTATTGTGTCGTTGCTTGATTGTATTTGACTGTGTCCTGGCTCGTCATTTTCCATGCAGTTAGGGTATAAATTTCCTAGAATGTGTTCTATTGTTTCCTGAAGAGTCTTTGTGACTTCTCCATTTTCTTTTGTGATGCTTCTAAACATAACCTTGGTTTTCATCTTATTTCGTGCAATTTTATACGGTAGGATGAATGGATTTTTCGTAGCCTTAGTACATAGAGTTTTCCAACTGTTGTTTTTAGCCTGTTCTATCATGTTGTTATACGTGTCATGTTCTTTATAGTATTCCTTTTTGTATTGTTCTCTGATATCCCCTTTCGCCTTTTGATACCTCCTTCGTAGTGCTCTGACTCTCTTCCTTTCAATTTCTAGGTCTCTTGACCACCAAGTATTCGGTTTTTGTTTAGAAGGTTTTTTCTTTTTACTGAATTCCTTCTTAAGTTTCTCGATTTTCTCGTGTAGCGTATTCACTATTTCTTCAATACTTTCCTTCGTGTTTATTTTCCCCTGGACTTCCTCAAACCAGGGATCAATTTGCAACTTTTCCATGACTTTTGTTTGCCCTTTTAACGTTAGGCCATATTCCTCTGGAAGTTCTTCATTTTTAATAACAACTTTAATGTATCTGTGATCGCTGTGATTATAGGTTTTAAGTACTTCCCAGCTTTTAATATCCTGGTTTAGGTTTGCGTCACATATGGTGAGGTCAATCCAACCCCTCGCCCTACTTGTTTTAAATGTCGGAGGTGATTCTTTGTACATAAGTGGTGATATATACGATCGTTTATTAGTTTTTCTAATATTTTTCCGAAAATGGAATTGATAGCTATGGGTCTAAAGTGATTAGGTTTAGGGTTGTTTTTGTCCAGTTCTTTTTTTGGAATAAGAATTATTCTTGAGTTTTTCCACACCACTGGGAAGTGGCCGAATTTAAGGGCTGCATTAAAAATTTTTATGAAGAATTGTTTATGATAAGTGTATAGTATTTGAATAAAAGTAGTTGTTAAGTTATCTGGGCCGGGGTGACATTTTTCTTAAGGTTGTGTATTACAGAATCCACTTCGAGCTCTGTAAATGGTAGGTCATTGCTAGTTGCGTTAATTGAATCTTCTGTAGTGTGTTCATTAGGATTCGGTGATTGTGTTGTATTTTCACCTGTGGGGAACAAGGTGGTCATGATTAGTTCGATTGTTTCACTGAGTGTTGATGTTCGAGTTCCATCTTCCTTTTGAATAGACCCTAGGAGGGTTTTTGTTTTGAGTTTGTCTGCTGCTATTTTGTATGGTAAGGAAAAAGGATTGTTTTTCGAGATGCTTCCGCAAAATTCTTTCCAAGAAGAATTCCGTGCTTTTGTTAAATTTTCCTGATATGTTGCCAGATTTTTAAGGTATATGTCTCTGTAGTGTTCTCTTATTTCTCCACGAGCGTTCTGATATCGCCTTCTGTGTGCCCTTACTTTTTCCGTTCTATTTCCAGCTGTGGAGTCCACCATTTGTTGGAGGTGCTATGGGTGTTGTTTACGTATTTTGAAAATTTGCCTTTCAGCTTATTGATTTTCTGATAGAAGTGCGTTATAACGTGATTTAACCGTGTCACAGAATTGATATCTTCATTTGAAGTTTCGATGAGCCAAGGGTCTGATTTTAATATTTCCAATATCTTGAGCTCTCCATTCTTAGTTAGTTTTTTAATTTTTTCGTATTCTTGTTCGAATAGGTTGTATGATAAATATTTGTGGTCGCTGTGATTTATTTCATCTAGAACTTTCCAATCAGTTAAAAAATTTGAAAGTTGGGAAGTTGTAAGGGTAACATCGATCCAACTTTTGCCATTTGCTGTTTCAAAAGTTGGGGGACTGTCGGGTGAATTCATTAATTTTAGGTCCTTAGTAGTGATAAATTCGAGTAATACTTCTCCTCTGGCATTATTCTGCGGCCCGCCCCATGTTGTGTTGGATGAGTTGAAGTCCCCTGCTATTATTGTTGGATCATCAGTTTCCATTAATGATTCAATAGTGTTAAGAGTTATCTCTATTTCTTCTTTTGGTGGTGCATATGTGTTTATTATTGTGAAACTATTATTTTTCCATTTTATCTTTACCATTATAATTGTGTTGGATATGTATGTGGGAAAAACTTGAATGTCTGGATTGTGAATGATAATGGCTGTTTTTGGTGAGGGACTTGCTATTATTTTGTGTTTTATGGGAAATCCTATAACCTTATGTTTGTAATAGTATGGTTCTTGTATTATTGAAATATCATGTTGTATTATGTGCTGTTGTATGTTTAGTGCTTCGTTTGCTTTCATACAGTGTGCCAAGTTAGCCTGAATTATGTGGAGTGAGGTGAGAGAGGGCTTTCTGTTCAACTTGTGAGCCATGTTTCTAATGTAGAGAAAATAGATGTAGGTTAGGTAACGGGAGAATAAATATATATATATATATATATATATATATATATATATATATATATATATATATATATATATATATATATATATATATATATATATATATATATATATATATATATATATATATATATATATATATATATATATATATATATATATATATATATATATATATATATATATATATATATATATATATATATATATATATATATATATATATATATATATATATATATATATATATATATATATATATATATATATATATATATATATATATATATATATATATATATATATATATATATATATATATATATATATATATATATATATATATATATATATATATATATATATATATATATATATATATATATATATATATATATATATATATATATATATATATATATATATATATATATATATATATATATATATATATATATATATATATATATATATATATATATATATATATATATATATATATATATATATATATATATATATATATATATATATATATATATATATATATATATATATATATATATATATATATATATATATATATATATATATATATATATATATATATATATATATATATATATATATATATATATATATATATATATATATATATATATATATATATATATATATATATATATATATATATATATATATATATATATATATATATATATATATATATATATATATATATATATATATATATATATATATATATATATATATATATATATATATATATATATATATATATATATATATATATATATATATATATATATATATATATATATATATATATATATATATATATATATATATATATATATATATATATATATATATATATATATATATATATATATATATATATATATATATATATATATATATATATATATATATATATATATATATATATATATATATATATATATATATATATATATATATATATATATATATATATATATATATATATATATATATATATATATATATATATATATATATATATATATATATATATATATATATATATATATATATATATATATATATATATATATATATATATATATATATATATATATATATATATATATATATATATATATATATATATATATATATATATATATATATATATATATATATATATATATATATATATATATATATATATATATATATATATATATATATATATATATATATATATATATATATATATATATATATATATATATATATATATATATATATATATATATATATATATAT
>NW_023609064.1:20000-28850 GCF_013339725.1 Rhipicephalus microplus
TGGGGAAAAGCCGACCCCGCGTCCAAACGGGGTCAGCGGCAGAAAGTGTCGGGCGCAGACGCAGCTGAGGCGCTCACCCTTCACAATCCGTTAATGATCCTTCCGCAGGTTCACCTACGGAAACCTTGTTACGACTTTTACTTCCTCTAAATGATCAAGTTTGGTCATCTTTCCAACAGACCGGCGCAACCGAAAGGCCGCGCCGGACATCGGTCCGAAGACCTCACTAAATCATTCAATCGGTAGTAGCGACGGGCGGTGTGTACAAAGGGCAGGGACGTAATCAACGCGAGCTTATGACTCGCGCTTACTGGGAATTCCTCGTTCAAGGGGAACAATTGCAAGCCCCTATCCCAATCACGAAAGAAGTTCCACGGGTTACCCAGTCTTTTCAGACAGGGATAAAGACACGCTGCTTCCTTCAGTGTAGCGCGCGTGCGGCCCCGGACATCTAAGGGCATCACAGACCTGTTATTGCTCTGTTTCGTGCGGCTAGGAGCCGCTTGTCCCTCTAAGAAGGTTGTAAGGTGCTGGGAACCCCGCACCTATTTAATAGGCTAGAGTCTCGTTCGTTATCGGAATTAACCAGACAAATCGCTCCACCAACTAAGAACGGCCATGCACCACCATCCACCGAATCAAGAAAGAGCTCTCAATCTGTCAATCCTCCCAGTGTCCGGGCCGGGTAAGTTTTCCCGTGTTGAGTCAAATTAAGCCGCAGGCTCCACTCCTGGTGGTGCCCTTCCGTCAATTCCTTTAAGTTTCAGCTTTGCAACCATACTTCCCCCGGAACCCAAATACTTTGGTTTCCCGGAAGCTGCCCGCCGAGTCATTTGAGTAACTCAGGCGGATCGCTGGTTGGCATCGTTTATGGTCAGAACTAGGGCGGTATCTGATCGCCTTCGAACCTCTGACTTTCGTTCTTGATCAATGAAAACATTCTTGGCAAATGCTTTCGCAGTAGTTCGTCTTGCGACGGTCCAAGAATTTCACCTCTAGCGCCGCAATACGAATGCCCCCGTCCGTCCCTCTTAATCATTACCTCGTATTCCAAAAACCAACAGAACAGAAACGAGGTCTTGTTCTATTATTCCATGCAAGTTTATTCAGGCGACTCGCCTGCGTTGAGCACTCTAATTTTTTCAAAGTAAAAGCACCGGCCATCTCGAGGCACACAATGAAGTGCACCAAGAAAGAACCGGCATGATGTTCAGTCCGAGCCGTCGCATCGGGTAGATGCACTACTCGTCTGGAACTGAGATCCAACTACGAGCTTTTTAACCGCAGCAGCTTTAGTATACGCTATTGGAGCTGGAATTACCGCGGCTGCTGGCACCAGACTTGCCCTCCAATTGATCCTCGTTAAAGGATTTAGAGTGTACTCATTTCAATTACGGGGCCTCAAAAGAGTCCCGTACTTGCGCGGCACTTCCCACGTCCACCGAAGTCGGTGCCAAGGACCACTTTCGGCGCCGGAGCCGCGTACGAGCCTACTCGAGGCGGAAGAACGAAGCCAGCAAGGGCCCTGGCCGCAAGTGCGTTCAATTGTCGGGACGTCCAAGTCCCGTCGTTCGTTCAGTGCTTCCCTCTTTCGGACAAGTCGTTGCGGGCACATTCCCAAAGCGCGCAGACACCGCGAATCGGCGGACGAGCGCGACGTGGCCGTGCCGCCTTTCCCTCCGGCAGCAAGAGCACAACGCCTGGCAACGTCCGACGCTTCACCCCTAACCGCGATCGTCGAACCGTGTTTCGTGTGGTGGCAGAAATCAAAAGTACCCAAGGGGAGGGAGGCCCGTCCGGTCGCGCTGCAACATTACGGTCGGTACGCATGACGCCGCGGAGGGCAGGGAAACGGTCATCGGAGCGTGCGGTCCTCCATCGAGTACTGCGCACCTCGGCCGTCGCATCTGAGCCGTGCCATGAACCGGCCGCGCTGTCAAACGCGAACCGGTGCCAGCGAGAATCCGCTCGCTGCAAGAACCGACCGGCAGCCTCCGTCACCCGAGGACGCGGAGGCGCTTGCAGCGGACGGCGGGACGGTATGCACTGGTGCACAGCGGACCCGTCACATCGCCAGTTCCTTGACCGATCCGCCGACGCTTGTGCCCGTTCCTCTCAGTACTTGCAGTCGCCGCGCGATTGTCGGGATCCTCGTTTCTTGCACGCTCGAACGGTCGGGAGGGCACTTCGGCTGCGTTTCGGGAACGCGCAGCCTCGCCTTTCTACCGACGTAACCACGACTCGCCGTCGCAGCTCCGCCGCTCCCTAGTTACAGTACTAGGCGGTCCCGCAGCGGTCGGGTCGCGCATTTCGGAGGCTTCGAGCCACGGTGCAGAGTGGCGGGTCGGAAAGCCGACCTATGGAGTGCGTTGCGCCGTTTGTACCCCGCGTCCCGCCACCCTGGGCCGCACCGTCCCAAGGTTCGCGGTGTGGGCAGTCCGCTGGGCGCAGCAACAATTTGTCACGGGGTGCCGCTCCACATTCAGGCAGCCCCGTGGGGAAAAGCGACCCCGCGTCCAAACGGGGTCAGCGGCAGAAAGTGTCGGGCGCAGACGCAGCTGAGGCGCTAACCCTTCACAATCCGTTAATGATCCTTCCGCAGGTTCACCTACGGAAACCTTGTTACGACTTTTACTTCCTCTAAATGATCAAGTTTGGTCATCTTTCCAACAGACCGGCGCAACCGAAAGGCCGCGCCGGACATCGGTCCGAAGACCTCACTAAATCATTCAATCGGTAGTAGCGACGGGCGGTGTGTACAAAGGGCAGGGACGTAATCAACGCGAGCTTATGACTCGCGCTTACTGGGAATTCCTCGTTCAAGGGGAACAATTGCAAGCCCCTATCCCAATCACGAAAGAAGTTCCACGGGTTACCCAGTCTTTTCAGACAGGGATAAAGACACGCTGCTTCCTTCAGTGTAGCGCGCGTGCGGCCCCGGACATCTAAGGGCATCACAGACCTGTTATTGCTCTGTTTCGTGCGGCTAGGAGCCGCTTGTCCCTCTAAGAAGGTTGTAAGGTGCTGGGAACCCCGCACCTATTTAATAGGCTAGAGTCTCGTTCGTTATCGGAATTACCAGACAAATCGCTCCACCAACTAAGAACGGGCCATGCACCACCATCCACCGAATCAAGAAAGAGCTCTCAATCTGTCAAATCCTCCCAGTGTTCCGGGCCGGTTAAGTTCTTCCCCGCTAGTTGTTGAGTGCAAATTAAGCCGCAGGCTCCCACTCCTGGTGGTGCCCTTCCGTCAATTCCTTAAGTTTCCGCTTTGCAAACCAGACTTCCCCCAGGAACCCAACATACTTGGTTTCCCGGAAGCTGACCAGCCGAGTCATTTGATAACTCAGCGGGATCGCTGGTTTGGCATCGTTTATTGGTCAGAAACTAGGGCCGGTATCTGATCGCCTTCGAACCTATGACTTTCGTTCTTGATCAATGAAACACATTCTTGGCAAAAATGCTTTCGCAGTAGTTCGGTCTTGGCGACGGTCCAGAATTTCACCTATAGCGCCGCAATATACGAATGCCCCCGTCCGTCCCTCTTAATCCTTACCTCGTATTCCAAAAACAACAGAACAGAAACGAGGTCCTTGTTCTATTATTCCATGCAAGTTTATTCAGGCGACCTCGCCTGCGTTGAGCACTCTATTTTTTCAAAGTAAAGAGCACCGGCCATCTCGAGGCACACAATGAAGTGCACCAAGAAAGAACCGGCATGATGTTCCAGTCCGAGCCGTCGCATCGGGTAGATGCACTACGTCGTCTGGAACTGAGATCCAACTACGAGCTTTTTAACCGCAGCAGCTTTAGTATACGCTATTGGAGCTGGAATTACCGCGGCTGCTGGCACCAGACTTGCCCTCCAAGTTGATCCTCGTTATAAGGATTTAGAGTGTACTCCATTTCCAATTACGGGGCCTCAAAAGAGTCCCGTATTGTATTTTTCGTCACTACCTCCCCGTGCCGGGAGTGGGTAATTTGCGCGCCTGCTGCCTTCCTTGGATGTGGTAGCCGTTTCTCAGGCTCCCTCTCCGGAATCGAACCCTGATTCTCCGTTACCCGTAAAACCATGGTAAGCAAGTAAACCTACCATCGAAAGTTGATAAGGCAGACACTTGAAAGAAACGTCGCCGGCTCGTGGCCATGCGATCAGCACAAAGTTATCCAGAGCACCACACAATACGGGCCGAAACCCGATCGATCTTGGTCTAATAAAAGCACCCGTTACCCAAAGGGCTCCAGGCTCAATGCATGTATTAGCTCTAGAATTGCCACAGTTATCCAAGTAGGAAGAAACGATCTAAGGAACCATAACTGATTTAATGAGCCATTCGCGGTTTCGCCTTATTTCGGCATGTACTTAGACATGCATGGCTTAATCTTTTGAGACAAGCATATGATTACTTGGCAGGATCAACCAGGTAATCGTTCGACTGCGCGTCCGTCCTCGCCTTCGGCGGGCCGGACGCAGTCTGTGTGCGGCGGAGGCCACCTTCAGGCGCCACCAACACGCTTATTTTGCACACTCCGAGATGACGGCGTTCGAGCTCGCTACGGCACACCTTCCCGAAAGACGAGTGGGAGCCGTGCGGCAAGAAGCACGTTCATGCTCGCTCTTTTTCGTTGCATCGACTCGGTCGCGCCGTGCGGGTTGCCCAAGCCCGCTGCACTGTCGGTGGACCGGCCGGAACTAGCAACGGAGCCGAGACCGCAAAGCCGCCAGACGACGGGTCACGCCCGCGTCTTCGGCGCTTTCGCATCTGAATCGCCCGAGGACGACACGGAACACACCTCGATATCGTGGTAAAACGGCACCGTCCGACAACCAGCCCCTAACGCATCAAGCGGATGAGGCTGCAGACGACTGCCGTGGATTCCCCTGGAGCAGACCCGAGGACACGCTTGACGAGGCCGAAGCCCGCCGCATATCAGACACCCGGTCGCTTTCGCGTACGCCGCTCACGAGAACCCCCACATAATAGCAGCGATAAGTACCCAGACCTCCTTGGGCACTAATACGAGCGTACTCGAGAAAATTTCACCGCGGGTGTGCCCCGAAACGTGTGGCACGTTGAGCGTGCCACAAGTCTACGTCAATTCCTTTAAGTTTCAGCTTTGCAACCATACTTCCCCCGGAACCCAAATACTTTGGTTTCCCGGAAGCTGCCCGCCGAGTCATCTTGAGTAACTCAGGCGGATCGTGGGTTGGCATCGGTTTACTGGTCAGAACTAGGGCGGTATCTGATCGCCTTCGAACCTCTGACTTTCGTTCTTGATCAATGAAAACATTCTTGGCAAATGCTTTCGCAGTAGTTCGTCTTGCGACGGTCCAGAATTCACCTCTAGCGCCGCAATACGAATGCCCCCGTCCGCCCTCTTAATCATTACCTCGTATTCCAAAAACCAACCGAACAGAAACGAGGGTCTTGTTCTATTATTCATGCAAGTTTATTCAGGCGACTCGCCTGCGTTGAGCACTCTAATTTTTTCAAAGTAAAAGCACCGGCCCATCTCGAGGCACACAATGAAGTGCACCAAGAAAGAACCGGCATGATGTTCAGTCCGAGCCGTCGCATCGGGTAGATGCACTACTCGTCTGGAACTGAGATCCCAACTACGAGCTTTTTAACCGCAGCAGCTTTAGTATACGCTATTGGAGCTGGAATTACCGCGGATGCTGGCACCAGACTTGCCCTCCAATTGATCTCGTTAAAGGATTTAGAGTTGTACTCATTTCAATTACGGGGCCTCAAAAGAGTCCCGTATTGTTATTTTTTCGTCACTACCTCCCCGTGCCGGGAGTGGGTAATTTGCGCGCCTGCTGCCTTCCTTGGATGTGGTAGCCGTTTCTCATGGCTCCCCTCTCCGGAATCGAACCCTGATTCTCCGTTACCCGTAACAACCATGGTAAGCAAGTAACCTACCATCGAAAGTTGATAAGGCAGACACTTGAAAGAACGTCGCCGGCTCGTGGCCATGCGATCAGCACAAAGTTATCCAGAGTCACCACACAATACGGGCCGAAACCCGATCGATCTTGGTCTAATAAAAGCACCCGTTACCCAAAGGGCTCCAGGCTCACTGCATGTATTAGCTCTAGAATTGCCACAGTTATCCAAGTAGGAAGAAACGATCTAAGGAACCATAACTGATTTAATGAGCCATTCGCGGTTTCGCCTTATTTCGGCATGTACTTAGACATGCATGGCTTAATCTTTGAGACAAGCATATGATTACTGGCAGGATCAACCAGGTAATCGTTCGACTGCGCGTCCGTCCTCGCCTTCGGCGGGCCGGACGCAGTCTGTGTGCGGCGGAGGCCACCTTCAGGCGCCCCAACACGCTTATTTTGCACTCCGAGATGACGGCGTTCGAGCTCGCTACGGCACAACCTCCCGAAGACGAGTGGGAGCCGTGCGGCAAGAAGCACGTTCATGCTCGCTCTTTTTCGTTGCATCGACTCGGTCGCGCCGTGCGGGTTGCCCAAGCCCGCTGCACTGTCGGTGGACCGGCCGGAACTAGCAACGGAGCCGAGACTGCAAAGCCGCCAGACGACGGGTCACGCCCGCGTCTTCGGCGCTTTCGCATCTGAATCGCCCGAGGACGACACGGAACACACCTCGATATCGTGGTAAAACGGCACCGTCCGACAACCAGCCCCTAACGCATCAAGCGGATGAGGCTGCAGACGACTGCCGTGGATTCCCCTGGAGCAGACCCGAGGACACGCTTGACGAGGCCGAAAGCCCGCCGCATATCAGACACCCGGTCGCTTTCGCGTACGCCGCTCACGAGAACCCCCACATAATAGCAGCGATAAGTACCCAGACCTCCTTGGGCACTAATACGAGCGTACTCGAGAAAATTTCACCGCGGGTGTGCCCCGAAACGTGTGGCACGTTGAGCGTGCCACAAGTCTACGTCGCTCTCAAACCCGCCGAGGTCGTAGAATTTGCGACCCTACTCACGAAATTCCCACCGAGGATACGGCCGCAAACGTACCGCACCTTGGGTAGGCCACGAGTTTGTGCAACACTACGCTGACGGCACAGCACCGAGGTCGTACGCGCACGCACGGGAAAATTCCGCCGCGGTTTCTGCCGAAAACGTGAGGCACCACGACTCTCCGCAAGTTCGCGTCGACTGCGAAAGACCGAAGTCGTGAACGACGTGTCCGCTACTCGCTGCCGACACGCTGGACACCAAACGTACAACGACTCGACGGCGTCGTAGAGGCCCACGACGCGGTTTTCCTTAACGACGTCTCGGCGTGGCACCGACAGGTTAGAACGGCCGACCAACGTTCCCTGTCCGCCGTTCGGCTCAGTCGAAGGGCTCGGCGACTTCGGCAACGCTGCGAAGCCGCACGGTGACGCACGCCATGTCCCCATTTTTTTTTTTGTCTTTCTGCGTCTGCCGGGGTGCCCCTATAATAGCAGCGATATGCACCCAGACCGCCGTGGGTCGCTCGCCCCGGCTGACGTGGTTTTTCGTACTCCTGCGGCGGTCGCCGTCAAGCACGTCCAAATACGCTACTTTTGTGGGCGCATTCACGCTCTTTCGCTTCGCCGGAGTGCCAGCACTCACTCTGCCAAAAACGGCGAACATCGAGCGGCGGTTCCCACTTTTGCGTCGGCGTCGCAAACCCCGCCCCGGCAGACGAGGTTTGCCGTACTCGGGCGACGGTGGCCGCGGGCACGTCGAAAGACGCCGATATCGTGCGCGAATTCACGCTGTTTCGCTTCCCCGGAGTGCCAACACTCACTCTGCCGAAAGCGGCGATCATCCGAGCGGCGGTTCCCACTTTTGCGTCGGCTTCGCAAACGGCGCCCCGGCAGACGCGCTCGTGCGACGTACTCGTGCGACGGTCGCCGGCGAGCACGTCGAAAGACGCCGATATCGTGCTCGAATCGACCCCGTTTCGCTTCGCCGGAGTGCTGCCAGTCACGGCGCAGAAAACGGCGAACAAGTGTTTTTTTTTTTTTCCTAGAATTTGTGTTTATAGAAGGCACATTTGATATCGGACGATAATTTTCAACTTTACACGCGCACCGATTTTTCGTGTAGAGGTTTTGCAAATTTATGGGAATTTCTCCACTTGGAATAATGCGATTTAGTAGTACTACGAGAACTTCATGGATGTACTCAAGGGTACGGGGCAAGTCAGTTACGTCAACACCTGCAGATTTTTTACACTTCAAACTGAAAATTGTTGGTTGTGAGTCCTCGTGTGATATTAAAGGCCGATTCGCTAACACATAGAACAAAGAAAGAAAGGAAGAAAAAACGCCCGCGCTCGCTCAAGAAACCTGGGTTCGCAACAAGTGGCAACAACAAGCAACCGAGCGAGTGCGCCAAAACCCGTGGCGGCCGAACAAACGCGAAGTCCCAACCGCGTCAGCCGGGGCGGCACGGGACAGGAAAAATCACTTCAGCCGGGGCGGCGGGGCACCGAATAAACCTCGTCACCTCGTCGCAGGATAAAAGAGGAAACAAAAAGTCTAAACAGCGTCTGCTGGAGCGAATGCGTAATAAAACAACAACAACAACAAAAAAAAAAAAACACCCGCGCTCAAGAAGTCTGCAATCACCACAAAAGGCGACTGTGACCGAGCAGCGTCAGCCGGGGCCGTGCGGAAACGGAAAAACCGCGACTACCGGGGCGTCGAGGCACCGAAAAATCCACTTCAGCCGCGGCGAAAAAAAAAACAAAAAGAAAGACGGAGGGGGGGGGGGGGGAACCACGTCTGCCGGGGCGAA
The DNA here is from genome assembly GCF_013339725.1 of Rhipicephalus microplus. NCBI lineage: Eukaryota > Metazoa > Arthropoda > Arachnida > Ixodida > Ixodidae > Rhipicephalus > Rhipicephalus microplus. The sequence continues at coordinate 28,766 of NW_023609064.1, forward strand.
GGAAAAAAAAAAAAACGCGTCTGCCGGGGCGAGCCCGGGTGCGGCACCACGGGAAAACTGTGGCAAACAGACATGGCGATCGAGT
>NW_023609065.1:0-25546 GCF_013339725.1 Rhipicephalus microplus
TGTGTCTGTGGTATTGTATAAACGTCTGAATCGCACATTTAGAATTGCCACTGGGATTATTAACCTTGTTGTTTCCTTGAACAAGTAATCAAACCAGCTGTAGTCTGGTCCACATTTAAAGTTTTTTGTGCTCCTTCAGAGCTTGTACCCTGTGGGGTCTAGATGTGGTGAGCGAGCACCACGCACGCTCTTGGAGGGAACGGACACAGAAAACGAGGTCGGTACAAACCAAATAACATACATACATTTATTTAAATAATTTAGAACGACGATATCTGCCGAATGATACATCAATCGTAATTAACACACTAAGTGATCATCACCCAAAGATACCAGACACTCAAACAACATAACACAAGAGCACACAAAAGGCGGCGTCGCCAATGCTTCACTCACCAGTGGGCCCGCGGTGCCGTCCACGGCAGACCCACCGCGAGAGACAACCGTTCGCGGCAACCGCCACGCGCAGAAGACTCGCTCAACTCTCGCCCACCACCAAAGCTTACTTTCTGCCAGGGGTCACCACCGGCGCTACCACTGTCACAACCACGATGATGATGATGACAGTGGTAATCAACGCCACCTACCACCCGGTAGTTGTAGCCTGAAATGCGGCTTTGGGCGAGACACGTGCGCCACACGGCGCAAACTTTACAGGGGGTGTCAGCACCCCCACAACCCATATATACAATACAGAAATGACAGTATGCCATCTTGCGTAGCATGTTGTCATTCTTGCATTCTCAGTAAGTATATATCCATATTGACCAGTGCTGCTAGATTGCTACTAAAGTTGGTTTTGAGTACATAGCGCTTTAGGGGTCTGGCTTGTCCGTAAATTGTGTGTCGTGACTGATAACACTCGCAATAAAGTGGTCAATGTAGTTTTAAAACAAAGCAAGCAATGCCCAAAAGTGAGTAAAAATAAATGAACAAGATCTAAATAAATGAATATCACAAAACTAACCGAAAATTAATTACAACAATTAACTTAAAACGATAAAAACACTTCACAAACGTATGGCTGACACGTGTTACGGCCGAGAGGGTGCCAGCACTTTGCTTGACTGCTCTTTTACTTGGCACTTCTCCAGCACCTTCTTCGCTACGTCTGAATGGAGAAACAATTTTACTGAACGCTGCAGATGACAGGTACTTCAACTACCTTAAGAAGCAGGAAGTCGATAAAGTGCAGCAGAAAAGTAGCATGCATCCCCCCCCCCCCCCCCCCGAGTTTGAGATTCTCCTTAACAAGATTCTACTTGTGCTGGCAAAACCGTACGTGCTTACCTCAAACACTGGTGTCATCGTTGGTTTAGTAAAAAGAGCAGGGGCAACTCTATGAAAATGGAATCACTTGGTGCCCGTGCTAAGCACTTGCTCGCGTTTCACACTAGTGGAGCTGCATTTAGGGCAATATTCTAAAGAACTGTGCCAATCGCTACACAAGTTTTTCAGGTGTAGATACTTTGATATTTTTAGTGTCTGCGAATTAATGCGAAAGTGTAATGAAACATGAAAAAAAAAGTTTGCTTGTCAGCTATGTTTAAATTAGTTCCTGATTGTAGCGTTTTACCTATCGATAGGTAATTAACAAGTAATTACCTATCGTTATATTGAAAGGCCTATCTTCTTTCCAAGTACTCTGCATTTTTTTGGAAGTCATTAGAGATATAAATTTGTGACAAAATAGTTGATTCCAGTGGATAATCAGCGTGGTTTTTGTATTAAGTTCTTTAAGATGCGAGTAGTGGTGTAACAGAGAAACACTGCACAGGTCAATCTGTGTTTTCCGGTGCACCCTGCAGACTTAGTTAGTTGCTGTGAATGTGATGTAGAATATATGAAAGTGTGCATCTAGGTGACAATTTTTATGAAATTCAATAACTTTTTCTGTAGGTGTTTTTAGATTTCACTGTGCCTATTATGTAATTTTTCAGGGTCATGCAGTTCGCTGTCGTGCCCTGCTTTGCATTGCCAATATGGTTCAGGCTTTGGCTCCAGAAGATCTTGGTGGAATTCCTGGTTTGGTTAGCATGTGGACATGTTTGGCACAAATGGCATTTGTGCAAATGGGTGAGCACAAATGCAAATTAGGTGTATTATGTGCACATATATAGTATACAGAATAATACGAATGAAAGGATTAGCCAACAAAAAAAACTATATTAGTGTCTTCTGATGAATATATTTACGATACATAAAGAATATGATAGTGCTTTTGCATTACTGTACATTATAAGCAATTACTAAGTTCTTAATTGTTTATTGTAGCTCTGGGTGCAGTTGTACTAAGCTACTGTCACTGGGTAGGTCATTCACTATGCGCAAACAGCTAAATGGCAGTGTATGCAAACTGTGACACATCGTCCATGTCATATATCGTAAAATTCTAATACAATAATAAAAATTTATTCTTACAGTAAGGAAATATGTTTAAAACATGTAATCAATTGGCAAAAATTTACAAGATGATAAATATTCCTTCATTAATGAAGACCTTGCTTCAGAAACTCCTTTTAAACTTTTTTAGCAGACTTTTTTATAGAACTATTAATGATTATATATGTTTATTTGCTGATTTCAAACATTCAGTAATTTTATACATATTGTTTCATCAGTTTTTAGGCACAAGATTTCTAAACTCTGACATTTACAAAACAAATTAGCATACACTGAGGGCCTGACCAAGACTGCCCAAGTTATTTAGTTTTAGGTGAAAAAGGTTTCTTCCTTTCTGGACAAAACATGCCAAATATTGGAACTTTGTACTGGTTTGACTGATAGTAGCTCTGACAGAACAGCACGAAGCATTTTCTTTCTTTTTTTTTTTTGTCCTGATGCTTTTACAAAAATGAGCTCAAAGCACAGTGCAAACAAAAAAAACAAATGCAGATGTCACCACCCAAAAAAATTGCACAAACAAGGTGTGCAAAAGAAAGCAGGAAGCCAGGCCATTAGTAGTGCGTAGAAATGCGGGACTGTCATAGTACCCTGCCACTTTACAATTTGCAATGCCACCTGCCAGGCAAAGTTACAGGGCAGCGTAAACACTTTTACCTCGTCACATCGAGATGCATCTAGTCGGCACATCAGCAAGTGGTATATCCTAGACCTATACTTTGTTTCATGAGTTCCGTGCTGCAGAGCCAAGGCTACACGATCTTCGAGCACAGATTCTTGTGAAGCGAGATGTAATGCTTATGTTCAGAACCTTTTGCGCATCCTCGTAACTTTTACAAGCAGTTTCGTTAGAAGACTTACTTGAAGGCTTTTTTGCGTTTGTAAATGCGATCTGTGTGGCGATTTTGCCCAATTTTCTCATAACACAAATTTTGTGGCTCTATGATACTGAAGCAGAAACGTGGAGGCTTACCAAGAGGGTCCAGCTTAAATTGGGACGACGCAGCGAGCGATGGAAAGGAAAATGATAGGGTAACCTTAAGAAACAAGAAGAAAGCAGAGTGGATCAGCGAATAAACGGGTGTTAAGGATAACATAGTTGAAATTAAGCAGAAGAAATGGACATGGCTGAGCATGTAGCGCATAGACAGGATAACGGTGGTAATCAAGGGTTACTGACTGGATTCCCAGAAAAGGCAAGTGGGTTAGGGGGAAACAGAAAGTTAGGTGGGCAGATGAGATTAAGAAGTTTGTGGGTATAAAGTGGCAGCAGCAAGCACAGGACGATTGACTGGGGGATCATGGGAGAGGCCTTTGTCCTGCAGTGGACGTTGTCAGGCTGATGATGATGATGATACTAAAGAAAAAGTTCTCACTAGATCATGTTATGGTAGTAGAAATTATGCAACTCTGCCTTGTATGCATGAAGTTTTCATCTCTGAGGTACAAACTATTGGTAAGACACTGTCTAAAATTTTACACGTATTGGTTGGCACAGCCACAGACTCCACTGCGCTGCTGAGGAACTGGCATTCAGTCCGAAAAACATGGCTGCACTGCCGGAAGCAGTTGTTGCCCACCTCGAATCTATCAAGCGGCCGCAGTGTGCTCTGTAGTTTGTAAGCTCCGAAGTGATGCTTTCATTCGCTTAAGATTTATGCCCTTAAGCTTTTACAACACAATATTCATATCGATTCAGCACTGTTTTTGAAAGCCACTCTCAAATAATCGATGTTGTAAGCTTAGCAAGTGGGATGGGCACTTCACAAACTTGGAGGGCATACATTACACCTTTGTAATTTTTTTTCTAGAAATCCTCGATAGCCGGTGCCATTTGTCCAGGCAGCAGCTTTAGGACATGTTTTGGTTTGATGCTACGTTTTCCGAAGACGCTCTATTGAATGCTGGAAACATGGCTTTCAATGATGCTGACAACTTCCACATTTATAGAGTGCTTATAGCGTGAAAAAAAAAAAAAAAAAATGGCCCCGGATCTGCATGTTACACTGCAAATGTCATCGAAAGACGATAGTCTTGCGTCCGGAGAGTGTGAACAAAACATTTATTTGATGTTCTACGCAAGAAAATCGGTGAATGGTATTCTGGAGGCACTACGTTAGAGTGCCTCGAACGTGCAGCGGAGGCGAACGAGCGCATCGAGGCACGTTAGACACGAGCGCCATCTGGAAGTCATCTCTGAAAACGAAGGAAGGCGTGCGCGCCTGCAGAGAAAGATGCGTGCCATTCTCGGTGGCGATAAGGTGCAGAACGCAAAGCGACCGACAGGTGCCACCATCGTGTCGTTTTAGCAAAGCGTTGGTAACACTTGCCTTTTTGAGCATCGCGTTGCAATGTCAGTGCAGCGTGTTTAACGCTACGGTCTTTAGAATTACTTGTGCGTGCCTTCTCTAGTATGAAGGCACACATACAAAACATTGACATGTTGTATGGTACCTCAGATACGCGCAATGATTGCTTTATAATTGACAATCGCACAAGTATGAACACAAAATCTTGAGCAATATTGGTGGGTGCTGCGGATGGGGTCGGCCGTTTGAGGTATCGTTAAGGGCGGACAAATAGACAGACAGGCGGACAGACACACCAAAATTTTTCAGTCGAAGGTCCCCAAGAAAGACTGTCGTCTAAAAAAAATTGCAGAGCAAGAAGCAGGCAGCTCGAAGTATCCCACAACACATACAGACGATGCGACTTGCCGATGTAGCTGTCACCGATGGATGCTGTGTCGCGGTGACAGGGACCGCGATCAAGAAAAGCTGCTGTACGACTTCAACCTCGGTGTGTTGCAGAGTCGTGCACTATTTCCGTTAAAGGAAGGAATTTTCGACACTGCGCAAGCTCACCGCTGGCAGCGCTGACCGCTTGTAGACAGGGCACGGAAGGATACATATAGATGTGCTCGCCGTTTTGATCGGTCGATAAGGACTGTAGCTCCCACTGTGCTGCACGAAACTATAGTACTGAAACGGAGTATATAGAGGATGCTTCAAGTGAAGGTATTATTGCCAGCTCATAGATCAACAAGGTTTGAAAGGTGGGCATGGTAAGAAGGCATTTGGCGAGGACAAACCCTTTAGCACCATGCACCGCTAGAATAACGGTGCAACAAAATCACACATTTTTCAGTCCCGTGGCATCATGATATGATTCCCGAAATTCAGTGCAGTACACAGCAGTATAGTACACAGCTAACACAGCTGTGAGTGCAAAAAAAAAAAAGGTTAGAGCATTCAGCAGACTAGAACCATGACAAAAATGATACCACCTTTATTTTTTTATCATTGCAACAGAAAGCATGAAAGAAGAATGTGCAAACGAGTTGCCAGACTTTATTGGGTAGGGGGAAATAAAACAAATAAGGTTGAGACTGGCTGTCACATTTTTTTTTTGTAAGGCCAAAGCTGCGTTACTGGCACACCTCTTCTTTACTTTCATTGCTGATGTAACGCCCATTAGCCTCAGCTTGTTGAGTTGTCTAGTTGATTAAATTCACAATTCAAATAGTCCTAAATTTTTTTAGTCTATTAATTTCTCATTGTAACTTAAGCATGTTATGAACACTTAAGTTTTCTTTTCTATGTTCTTGAATTGATTTTGTTCTAGATTCTAAAGACTTTGAACTCTTGGAGGCAAGCACCAGTGCTTGCAGGTCAGTGCTGCAGACTCTAGTTTCATTTGTTGCCAGTGCTGGAAATGGTGGCACATCACCTCTGCCTAGTGTGTCTGATGAAGAACTTGGAGTACTCGCTGAAGTGGGTCTGCAATGCTCTGAACCATCTGTAAGGACTAATGTGACCCGCATCATGGCCGCATTAGGTTGCCTGTTGGGTGCCCATGAGACTCGTGTCCTCAAGGTTTGTTGCTTTTGCAAGTAGTCCACCATTTTGCTCTGTGGTGCACTTATCTGAAGAATTTCTGAGAACAAATGGCTGTTCCACAACTGTATAGGTGACAGAGTGGTTTTATAAAATGCCAGAACTACTATTGTCATAACTAGTACTCGCGGTAATCTAGTGGACTCTTGATGTCTTCAGGTGAACGACGACATGCTTTAGTGTGTAAACCAATATTTACTGCAGTTTACACTCTCAACAAAACGACAAGCCCAAAACTTAGTAAAATCATGCAATAGTAAATATTTTAATATTTCTGATATTCATATGGGAAAGTGCAATATTTTTTTTTCTTTTTAAGCAACTGCATTGTATGTTATCTGTGTGGTACTTTTTTTTTCACTTTTTTTTTATTGCCAAGAACATATGAACAGTGTTCTACTGTATTAAACAAGCAGCATTCTGACTACTTAAACTTTATGCGACATATTCGACAATTGCTGAGCTGTAAACTGTCTTTACATGTGCATATATTGAATATTATTTTTAGTTCTGCTGGAGAAATCTTACGACTGTATTTTGTCATAATTCTTTGTTGCAATAACATGAAAAAGATCGGATCGCATCATAATTCAACTTTTGATCATTCACTTGTATGGCTTGTATGGCTTTACATATCAGCTATAGAGTTCTTTGGTGCACAACTTAACATTCCGGAGTTCTAATCTCAACAAAGTTGTCCATTGAAGTTAAATAAAATGTCTCCCTTATAAAAGTTACATTTTTGTCTGTCTCTTGCGAGCTAATATAGTTTCAAATTTTAATTGTTTCCACTAGGATTTCTTGCAGTGTACATAATTTCATTTTACAAAAACTAGAGGGGTTATCTGGCACTAGTATTTCTGCAGGCTCCGTGAGCGGCACCTCAACCACTGTGGGAATGATATGAAATGCTGGCTTCGAATAGATTTCATTCTTCAGATTTATGGCACTCCTTTATTTATGCTTAAAGTGGGACAAAGTTATTAAAAATTATAATTTGCCTCATCCCTATGTAAAACATTGCATAAAGGTTGCATGACCATGAAACTTATGTGAAACATGGACAAATTCAATCACTTGGTATGCATTGCTCTGTAATTATGCTCTAGATTTGGCATTACAGAGTAATAAATTACTTTTTAGGGGCAAAGCCTCTTACGCTGTTGGTCGTGCCCCTGTCGTCATAGTAGCCACCTCTTGTTTAGTCCTTAGAGTGTCCGCTGGATGGCGGTACTTGTACATGGTGAATATGATGAAAAGATGCGGGATGGCGGTACTTCGAGTGTTAATTAGATGGACGGGCGGACAGACAGACAGTCAGACGCTTCGCCCCAGTCATCATCATTCACTCCGTGGATATGCTGTGATTTTTTTACAACAGCAAAAACATGTTTTTTGCTTGAAAGTACACTTGAAAGGACAGAGTAAGCAAAAATATTGAAAAAAAAAACATTTTTTTTCTTCTTGCATTATTTGAAATCTGCAGCCTTTTCTAAACCAGAGTCAATCATTTGTTTGTTTTAGTAAGATTTTTTTTTTTGCTCTAAAAATGACATATTTCAAAACTTGTGCGGCAGCCTACCATGCCCCCATTCTTACTTAGCAAGGAATTTCTTGCAGTTCAAGCATCATAGCCGTATGGAGAAGTTAGTCTGCAAGCTGGTGTGCATTTGGCACATTCAGAAAAGAATGGGCCCGGAACTGCAAAAATGAAAGGAAGTAGAGGCGTCAAGCTTTCTTTCAGGAAAGCTATATCTGGTCAGATACGTTTTAGTGGTGTCGCCATTGGCAAGCACTAATGCTATTATCATTGGGCCATTAAAAAAATAGAGCCAGCTTGGAGGACATGCGAAAAGCTGTCCAGTTCACATATTTCACATAGCATCAAAGGATGCCAATCAAGCGCACAACTTTTACTCAAAGGACACCGAAACTTGGTGTAAATTCAACAAAGCCCAGTTGAATGGTGAACCAGTAATTCATAAAGAACACCTTCCAGCATCTGTTAATGAGGCTGTTAAGTTAAATTATCTTGAATTAGCTCATCCAGAATTACTTGCTAAATTTCTCTACGGGAAAATTTAAAACCCTAGTGAGTCGTCGGATTGTAGTGTGGGATCACGCTCCTAAAAAACATTTTCCTCGGGCACGAAATACTCTAAATGTGCACTCTTGATGCTCTGCTCACTTTTAATGATGGCAATATAGCCCGTGTGAATGTGCTGAACTATTTTGGAATTTCGCCAGGCCACTGAGCAGTGCAGGGCCTAAGCACCCTTCAACTGCGTCAACAGTACTGTGCTTACACGGCTCCGTAGCAGGCGACAAATGAGGTTCGCCAGGCGTTTCAACACTAAAAGAAAAAATGGTATTGGTGATGAGTATCTGGCTGGTGCCTGTTGAACGGGTCTGTAAATTTACTGTTATCTCATTGTACTTTTGAAATAATGTATATTTTTAACTTTAGATGTGATTTCAAAACATGCTTTTTTTGTACTTGTATTCCTTTTTCACAGTAACCACAGTATCTAGAATTATATATTTTGGCCAGTATTTAGGTAACGTAATAGAGAATATGCTTAAGCAGAATTATTATTGTGAGAAAATGCTTTTCTGCAACACGACATATAATAGCTATTATCGAGTGATAATTAGGTATTTAAAGCAAAAAATTATTTCACGAATTAGAATTACAATTTTTAGTGCTAAATCTGATTCAGTAAAAAAGAGGAATGGTTCATGATCACAATGATAATAAAATAATTACTGTAGTTTTTATGGATATAGAGAAAAAGGTGCATAAACTTCACCTAAAATACATGGCGGGTGACATAAGGCTTACCCTGTTCTCTTAATCTATCAATGAAAATATACTGTATTAAGTGAAACTGCAGTGTTGTTGAAACAAATACTAAGAGTGTCATTGCTGCGATGCCTGGGCTTGTATTTTTTTGTGCACAGAACGATCATGATAGCAACAGTATATACAATGCATCTCTCACTTTGTTGTATAGCCGATTCAGCAGAGCATGACACATGGCTTTGCTGTCATTTTGCAGCCAAGTTTACTATCTTGGCAAAAGGGGCTTATCAAAAAACATGAAATCTAGGCAGTTCGTTGCCTCGGCTCTGCATGAAACATTTGCATGGAGCGAAGTACAAGCGGCACTTTGCTAAAGCCGTCTGATGCAACCTGCAAAGCTGCAATGTCACTGCAAATAGAGAGACCTGTTGCGCTTCAGCCACTTTCAACTGAAAAGGCACCGCTTGAGTGGTGTGTGCCACACTCCAGCACCCACGCCAGAGAACACTGTACACAATATGGTAGGATACAGCTCTGCACATGAAACTAGATCTGTAGAAATAACATTTGTGGACAGTTTGCTAAGACAGTCCAGTCCAAAGCCTGTACTTTCCATCATTCTTGTGGTGGTTGAAAGATAGCAGAGCCAGAATGCCCTCTAATTTTTGTTGCGTGAAACTCTCTGCCTTGCAGGCGGATAATAAGTGGATTTCTCAGCTGAAACTTGTGCTGTTGTTATAGCGCCTTAGTTTGGTTTAAACTATTACAGTAGTTCATACTATCAATCAGGTAATAGAGAAATGCTCAGAATATAGCCAACCACTATACGTAGCCTTCATAGATTATGAAAAGGTGTTTGATTCAGTAGAAATATCAGCAGTCATGCCTGGTTTACAGCCTGCTTCTTCCCTACCCTTGCATTGAAGTCTCCCATTAGTATAGTATACTGTGTTTTTACCCTACTCGTTGCCGAAGCCACGTCTTCATAAAACACTAATTGACGCGTCATCATGGCTGGATGTAGGCGCGTAAGCCTGTACCACCTTCATTTTGTATCTCTCATTGAGTTTAATTACGATACCTACCACCCTTTCATTAATGCTATAGTATTCCCTTATGTTGCCGGCCATGTTTCTGTGGATAAGGAACCCCACTCCGAGTTCTGTTCTGTCAGCCAAGCCCTGATAGCAAAAGACGTGCCCATTCTGTAGCACCGTGCAGGCCTCATCTGTGCTCCTAACCTCGCTTAGCCCTATTGCATTTCATTTAACACCCTCTAGCTCCTTGAATAGCACAGCTAGACTAGCCTCACTAGACAAGGTTTTAGCGTTAAACGTTGCCAAGTTCAGGTTCCAATGGCGGCCTGTCCAGATCCAGAGATTCTTAGCACCCTCTGCTGCGTTGCACATCTGACCGCCGCCGGGGTCAAATCTGCAAGAGAATTGAACGTGCTCTTCAGAACGGAGGAAGCGTCAAAACAGTGAAAAGGAAACTTGGGATAGCCAAAAATCGGATGTATGTACTTAGGGACAAGCAAGGCAAAATAACTACCAATATGGATAGGATAGTTAAAATGGCGGAGGAGTTTTACAGAGATCTGTACAGTAGTGGAGATAACCACGACCTTAATATAAGACTAACAGTAACCCAGATGACACCACACCAGTAATGATAGAAAAAATTAGAAAAGCCTTAGAGAGCAGGCAAACAGGCAAAGCTGCTGGTGAGGATCAGGTAACATCAGATCTGCTGAAAGATGGAGGACAGATTGTGTTAGAATAACTAGCCACCTTGTTTACGAGGTGATTCCTGGCGGTAAGAGTACCAGAATCTTGCAATGATGCTAACATCATCTTAATACAAAAGAAAAGAGATGACAAGGACTTGAAGAATTACAGGCCAATCAGCTTGGTCTCTGTAGTATACAAACTATTTACAAAGGTGATTGCTAACAGAATTAATACAACATTAGAATTCAATCAACCAAAGGAAGAAGCAGGATTTCGAACAGGCTACTCAACAATCGACCACATTCATACTATCAATTAAATAATAGAGGAACGCTCTGAATATAGCCAACCACTATACATAGCCTTCATAGATTACGAGAAGGCGTTTGATTCGGTAGAAATATGAGCAGTCATGCAGACAATGCGGAATCAAGGCGTTAACGGAGCCTATATAAACATCCTGGAAGAAATCAACTGGGGATCAACTGCTACCATAGTGCTTCATAAAGAAGGCAACAGAATACCAATCAAGAAGAAGTAAGGCAAGGTGATACAATCTCCCCAACGCTATTTACGACGTGCTTACAGGAGGTTTTCGGAGGCCTAGCGTGGGGACCATTAGGGATAAGAGTTAATGGAGTGTATATACCTTAGTAACCTGCGCTCCGCCGATGACATTGCATTGCCGAGTAACTCAGGGGACAAACTGCAACTCATGATTGCGGATTTAGACAAGGAGAGTAGAATGATACGTCTCAAAATTATACTGCAGAAAACAAAGCTGATGTACAACAATCTCGAAAGAGAGCAGCGCTTCGAGATAGGTAATAGTGCACTTTAAGTTGTTAAAGACTATGCCTACTTAGGACAGGTAAACACCACAGAGCCAAGCCACGAGATTGAAGTAACTAGAAGAATAAGAATGGGGTGGAGCATATTTGGCAAGCACTCTCAAATCATAACAGGTAGATTACCACTATCCCTCAAAAGGAAGGTACATAACAGCACCCATTGTACACTGGAAGTCGGTACCTCCGACTTCCATTGCACCCTAAGATAAACGTTCATTGTGTCAACGCTAACGTCGGTTACCCCGTCTAGAGCTTCGAATCTACTCTGATGCAAAACTTTCAATTCCTGTACTTTCGCTCTCACCGCTAGCTCATTATTTGGCTTCTTGCGTGTGAGTTTATCAATTTGGTTCTTTTTTTTAATTTAGGTGAATACGAGCTCTTACCATTCTATGGTCAATGCATCGGGTCTTGCCCACTACTTCTACATTTTGTACAATGCCTGGCTGTGCACAAAGAATTAAGTCTATTTCATCTTTAGTTTCACTATTAGGACTTCGCCACGTCCACTTACGACAAACCCGTTTTCTGAAGATTTTCAAGATCTGTGAGCTCTCTGTGAATTTTCACGATCTGTGAGATACGCACTGTGAACTCTAATAATAACTCCGCTCTGGCATGTCTAGAGCTGATGACATATTCCCTGACTGCATGGTCTCCGGTATGTTTATTGCCTACTTCGGTATTAAAGTCACCTATCAGAATAGTATACTGTTTCCTTACTTATCAATGGCTAACTCTACATCTTCATAGAAGCGTTCAACCATATGATTATCATGGCCTAATGTAGGCGCGTAGGCCGGTACCACCTTCATCTTGTACTTTTTGTTAAATATACTTATGATACTTGCCACCCTCACACTAAAGCTATAGTATTCCTCCATGTTGCCAGTGATATTCTTGTGTATAACAAACTCCACCCTTGGTTCTTTTCTGTCAACTAATCCCCGATAACATAGGACGTTTCCGTTAATTGTTCAGCGCTGTATAAGCCTCATTTGTCCTCCTAACTTCGCTGAGCCCTATTAGATCCCATTTAACACCCCCTAATTCTTAAAATAGCTCAGCTAGAGTAGCCTCACTAAATAGCATTCTAGCGTTGAACGTAGTCAAGTTCAGATTGCAATGGCAGTCTGGCCAAACCCAGAGAGCCCCGACGCGGTGGTCTAGTGGCTAAGGTACTCGGCTGCTGACCCGCAGGGCGCGGGTTCGAATCCCGGCTGCGGCGGCTGCATTTTCGATGGAGGCGGAAACGTTGTAGGCCCGTGTGCTCAGATTTGGGTGCACGATAAAGAACCCCAGATGGTCTAAATTTCCGGAGCCCTCCACTACGGCGTCTCTCATAATCATATAGTGGTTTTGGGACGTTAAACCCCACATATCAATCAATCAGACTCAGAGATTTCTAGCACCCTATACGCAGCGTCACAGGTCTCACCACCATCTTGGACAGTTGTTTCGTAGCTGCTGGGGACTGAGGGCAGAGGGTAAATGTGTACTTTCATAAAGGAGAAGGGGCCAAGTACTACACTAGGGTGGCCAACCCTGCTCTGGTGAGGAAGTGAGACTTTAGAGAACTGCCTTTTGTGTACAGCCGGCATGCGGCTTACGGAGGCTCCAGCGTACGAAGAATTAGCTTATCGCCGCTACTACGTGATACATATTAAAGTAATTCTTGGTACTTTGTACGACAGCTAAGCTGCAAAGTCTCTTGAATTATTGCCACCGTGTTCATACTGCACGCAACTGTGCGCCATTCGCCAGAGAATGGGCCGGAACATGTGAACACCGATGTGCAGGGGCCACTAAACCAAAGACCTACGTCTATAATGGAATCACCATTACAATTTCATAATGCCTGTGATACTTAGTTCTTTTTAAGTTTTTCGTGGCGAGTTTCAAACAAGCCTTAAAGAAATAATTGTAGCAGAGGGTAGCACACTTCAAGCATTCCTTTTACTTTAATTATTGCTAATGAGATTAAAACTACTCTTGATTGTCTGACAGTACAACGGCTCTCGGGCACCACATGACATCGTCCGAGCTAGACACCGAGGCACAACGCCCCTTCAACTGCTTTGGCATATGCTGCTATGCTGTGTTCGTCGGCTTCCTAATTTGCCTCGTTATTATGGCCATAGCACCGACCATTTTATGGACCTTGCTGGGTAAGCTTTTCAGCACTGAATCACAACTTTATAGGAATCCATGCGTCCGTACATTTGAAAATCTCGAATGAGAGGCTGGGTTTGAGCTATAGTTTGTACAGGCACTTTTTAACGCAATTGTGCAAAAAATCTCGTTTCACAGAAATTCCGGCGTTGGTGTCGGCGTGGGCGTCGTTTGTTCTGAACGAAAAATCGTTTTCCTGTGCGAGACCAAAAATTCGAAAGAGATGCAAATAAAATCATTAATACAAATTTACGGGTCCGGATGGGGACTGAACCAAAACCGTTTCGTCGCACGCTGGTGTTTCATAACACAGCCACACGTCTGCTTTGATATTGTTGCAGTGGAAATTACGTTCGCGCTTTACAAGCACACGTTTCCTGTATACAGGCTTGATAATATAACATGCAATTTCGCAGTAATATTGCATGGTGCTAGCGAAATTGCCATCGGGCGACAGAACAAGCGATTATCTTAACTTCTTCGTGGTTTAAAGCCAGCGACTCATCACAAAAATCGGGGGACCCTTAAACTTCCCCTTTAAGAGTTAGTTGAACGCGACAGCGAAATCCGGCTCCTAGCGCGCCCTTCAACAGCTAAACGCATACTCATTAATGCGCTTTGTCACACACACACACACACACACACGCACGCACGAACACGCGCATGCACGCACACACACGTGCACGCACACACGCACACGCACGCGCACACGCACACACACACACACGCACACACACACGTAGATTGTACCAGCGCGCACGCGCGAATAGTATGTGTACAGGTTTTTTATCTGAAGCAAGAGTCGCAAGGCCTTCAAGATACACGTCGCACGCTCGCCATTTCGGAGGCAATAAAGATGTCCCACAATTTCTCACAGATGGCAGCACATTATCTAGGTTTTGCTGTTTGCTTGATGAACGCCTCTGGAAAGGCATGATATGTTTTCCGCTAGATAGACATAGTTGTCCATTTTTAGAGCTCTTTGAAAGTTGCTGTGTGTTTTTAGTGGTGATGGCTGCACTATTCCGGCTTTTTTTTATGTAGTTTGATGGCCTCTGGCCCTTGCGCCACTAAAAACTACTCATCATCATCATCAGTTTGATGGCCTCCTAAATGCGCCTACAAATCTCTGATTGGGCTTGTTTTCGTCGTGACATCTGTCGAACAAAATGCTTTAAGGAGACTTTTTCCACTACATGGCATTTGTGTAGGGTTTTTTTCCCGAAGCAGCTGCAAGTAACATCGTGGCTCTGTGGTAGAACATCTGCTTACCACCCAAACGGCCTGAGTGTGATCCTCAATGGGACCAAAACATTTATTTTTTTTTATTAATTTGCTTCTTTCTCGATTTTTCGTTCACGGACGATTTTTCGCTCACAACCAACGGTGCTGAGACCGACGGCGGAATTTCTGCTACATGAGCTCTCTAACGCTATCGCGTTAAAAAGGCACACACGTTACTGCGCGTATTCCCTTGAAACCGGGTAGTGGGTGTATAGCAAGTTCGAGAAGATTTCACGCTCATAATTGCTCGGGGTTTAAAGTGTGGTAAGAAGTTGACGGCTAGCCGTAAAAGCATGATAGTCATTACACAGAATGTAGACATATGCGAGATTTCACTGACACAAGCCACTTTCAACTTGATCGATCTCATTGTAGTAATCCACAATTTGAACTTCTCGAGTAACACCATGCAGTAAATAGTAGGCACTAAGTGGTGGTAGTGCACACAGCGGACAGGTAATCGCTATAACGTTGAACTCTCAAAAGCGAAGTTTGAAGAACCCCCCAGTTTTTTTTTTAAATTTTTTTTTTGAAATAGTAAGCGCACGATGACGAGGACAAGAATCGAAGCTGGGCTAGTTGGATATACATGGTACAACTATAAAGATAAAGAGTTTGTTTTTCTAGATTATGTTCCGAGATAATCTGTCTTCTTTTACCATGTGTTCTCGATGTGCCACGGATGTACTTTTTTGCCTGCACACGCATTCGTCGTGTTTTTCAATTGCCTGTACATATATTCTGCCCTTTCTAATGAACAGTTTAGTTACGAGAAAGCGCTTGTCCTCTGTTTCTGTCTGTTTTTCGTGCACTTTAACTGATAGTTATATTATACGAGGACAAGAAACGTCCTTGTCTCCGTATACTGCTTACCGGTTTCAATTTGAGAATTGCCATTTCACACACACACACACACACACACACACACACACACACACACACACACACACACACACGCACGCACGCACGCACACACACACACACAC
This sequence comes from Rhipicephalus microplus, assembly GCF_013339725.1. NCBI lineage: Eukaryota > Metazoa > Arthropoda > Arachnida > Ixodida > Ixodidae > Rhipicephalus > Rhipicephalus microplus. Next base: position 16,126 of record NW_023609065.1, read on the forward strand.
ACACACACACACATATATATATATATATATATATATATATATATATATATATATATATATATATATATATATATATATATATATATATATATATATATATATATATATATACACGTAGAGAGAAGTAGAGAGAAAGAGAGTGAGAAAGATGAATAATTTCAGCTAGAAGCAAGACGAAAAACTTGGTGACTTGGTGGAGATTCATTGTGGCTGACAGTGCGAAATCCTAGACATAGAGTAGACGCCGTATGCTGCCCTGTTCACTTCTACTCACTTCTGCTCTATGTCTTAGTTTTCGCCCTGTTAGCCACAACTGGTTTAAGCACTGTTTTGTTACCCGCCATGGCTGGTGTTCGGCTAATGATGCTCAACTGCTGGTCCGAAGATTGAAATTACGCGACTGCTCTTTCGATGTAAGCGAGACGCTAGATACCCGTAGGCTAATAGCCCTGTCACACGTGGCAACGTAAGTGCACTTTGAGCGAGTACACTTAGCCGCTAGTGTCATTTGCGCGCTGTCACACGAGCAAGTTTAGTGTCACTCGCTACAAAGTACACTTGTCTGTAAGTGCGTTCCCCAACCTCACTTCGCTGCGACCAAGTGTGTAGCCTCGGTACCAGTGGCTCGCACTGAAATACGCTGTTGCCTAAAGCGGTGCTCATACTATTTTTAAACTATTGTTTTCGTTATAAGAGATTTTGCTATGTACTAAAACAAGCCATAAATCAACAAAAATTCTCGCAACTCTCACCCTCGGGCAGTTTGCGGCCACGTCTGCTACGGGGATGTGGCGAACATGTTGTGCAATGACCGCGTCCGCCATGCTATTTACTTTCAGGCGCATTTGCACATGTCTAGGCGAGTCGTTCTCCAGTCGTTTACGATGGCGTCTGCCACTAGTGCTACTTCCACGAAGACAACGTGTTCCGACGATGAGACATGGGCACAAAAGTAACAAATATATATCGTGCTACAAATAGACAGTTGTCCCTGTCATCACTTCCGAAGTACACTCCGCTTTCTCGTGTAGCAACGAACCGCCAAAATGACACTTCGGGAGCGTAAGTACACTCGCTCAAAGTGCACTTAAGTTGTCACGTGAGACAGGGGTGTTAGATTTAGTGCATGCATCAAAGAACTTGGTGGTCGAAGTCTTCGCATTTTTCTCCTTCGGCAGACAAATTTTTGTAGCAATGAAGCAAATTCATCAAACGGAGAAACCACACAGGATGACGGTGTTTTTTCAGAATCATATCGTTATTTTGTGACTTACAGTCATTAATAAAGGGGCCTTGCAACACTTTTTCAACATGGACAGAAATGCTGCCGATCGATATTCGAAGCTTCTGAAAACAAGTTAGGCAAATAATATGGCGCAGCACATGGCTTAGTATTGACAGCTCTTTTAGGAGTCAGCCATAAATCGTTCCCTCTTCGTGATATGCGTATTTACCGAGGCTTCCGCGAAATGCCCCCACCTTCTCACGCTCGCGATCGTATTGAAAGTACGTCGAAAATTCCTAAAGAGAGAAAGTGCTCAAGATCACGAAAAAAGTTACGTGACGTAACTTTTTTTCCGTCATTTCCTCCCTTCTCACCTTCCATTGCGTACATTGGGGCGAGCGAAAAGAGAAAACAATTACAGCGTGTGAAAAATTCCCTAACTCGTTCCTGTTTGAGAGATTGTGAAAATTTTGTAGTGGTACAATCATGCGGCAATTAGCTCCTTTAATGAAGTCATTAGACGGTTACTTCGAAAAGTGTGGTAAAGCCCCTTTAATGATGTGACAACCGCGAATGCTTTTGAATGCCTAAATAGTTACTCTCGATGTCGGAAGCTTCCCCTTGTGTGCTACAGCTGCCTTCATTTGTTGCTATGCAAGCTAGATCCATTGATTGCATTGATAAGACGATTAATGGGGAAAAAATGACGTTGTTGCACACCCACATGATTAAGTTTCGACAAATGTACTACGCGTTGCCGTCGTACTTCATCGAGACTGGTTTGGCCAAGAAACAAGCAAAAGCTACATTCTCAAAGTCTTCCTTTTCTAAGCACGTTTTCTCATTGGTGAGCAAACTTCGCTAATCATATGTCCCGCATCGTCATTAGCGAAAATGTTTTTTAACGAAAGTTGTTATTTCAACACGATTTTTGTTATGTGTGTGGGCATGTGTCACCAGAGTTCCCACCAGACATTTCAGTGTGACTTCGATTTAAACTGTAATCGACCTTTGGCGTGTGGCACATTTAAGCTCGAGGGCGTGGTTTCAGATATCAGTCGTGTAGGCTGCATTGCTATGGGACGAAATGCAAGTACACAAGGACACTAACATTTGCGCGTTTTAAAGAAGCCCAGGTGGTCAAAAATAATGTTTGGTGTGCACGAGTTGCTTTGCACTCAACTTCTACACCTTGACCCATACTCACACGATTATCTTGAGTTGAACTTTCGCTGGAGAATACTTTCGCCAAAGACGATGCTGGATATATCGTAAGCAAAGCAGGCTGGTCAATAAGGAAGCTAAAAATGCATTGAAGAAGAACGGCTATTTGGGCTAGTTGGTTAGAATCCATGGTGATAAGGGCTGCAGCGCGAGCACGAAGGTGCTAGAAGAAACGTGAAACGAAAGGCGAGGCAAGGAAAGCAAAGAGGACAACACGAGCGCTGGTTAAGCTAAGTTAGGAAGGAAAATATTTGTGAACTCGGCCCCTTATTTCTAATACACTAATTGCAGAATTTGAACAATGAACCTTTCTTCTTTCTTCTTTTTTGTGCACAGAACTACTCGGAATAAATAAGTTCGAACGAAAGCCGAAGCCTCCGGAAGTGGAAAACGATAACCTAACCAACGCCTTGCAAACGCCTGCGGCCGACGTGGGAGCGACGCGAGCGCCCTTTCTAGACATAGCGGAAACGTTCGGCGAAATCGGGGTGGACGAGGACCTGCCGGACGGCGCGTTCGCGGCACTTAACACGAGCCGAAACAACTCTGACTACGTGTTCGATCTGCTGCGATTGTTCGCCAACCAGACTGCGTCCACCTCCACGCAACCGACAACGAGTGATCGACTACTGCTTCGAAAAAGGCGAACCACGAACGGCATAACAGGATGGCACCAAAGTTACGCGTCGCACGGACCTCACAAGTCACTTCTTGAGCTCGGTTCAGCGGTTGATGGAAACGCTCGTAGTCTGCAGAAAGGCGAAGTCAGCGCTGGCGATCGCAAGTCCACGAACGCGACAGTTAACCCTGAAGAGTCACCACGTAGTGACGCTGCATCAGCGACTCGGACTTCGGAAGGCGCTGCAGCCGCGGTTCTGAAGACACCGTCCCCCGAGACCGCAGGGAACACCAAGTCAGCAATCAGGGAGTTGATGGACAACCTGCAGCTGGCAAGATCTAATGCGTCCACGTCTCCTCCGACATTCTGGCCCCTCCAGGATAGGCTTCCCTTTTTCCCGAGTACAGTCTACTTCGAGTGGTTTCCGGCGGAAGAGCAAGCTCGGACGGCCGGGACAAGAAGACGATTGTCTCGACGACGTGGTAGGGGTGTCACTCTGAACTTCCACTTGCCTGATGTCCCGACGCGCGACATTGGAAAGATTATCTTTTACAAAGTGTTTAGAGATTTCGGTTACGAGGAAACGACGCGACCGTATTAGAGGTCGCACAATGAATCGACTGGGAACTTGAATTCGCCGCTATACTTAGGATAATATGCTCTACTCGATGGTTCAACTCGCTATTTACGTGTTTGCAAAAACGATTGTTTCGCTGTGTATAAGTATATATTCTGGCACTCTTCTACTTCGATGTGTCAGCCTGTGCTGTTCAGTGGTCGTCAAAACGAGACCTATTCATAATACGAGATTCCGTTATTTACTATCGTAGTGTACCAAGTTGCTGAAGTTGTATTTTGAGGTTCGACAGTGCTTTTTTTTTACGAAAATGCGAAAGTTCGAATGTGGTTCGCGTCTAAAATTGAATGTCCGAATACATTACCTAACACCTTGGTGCTGATAGTTACAACACTCACAAAGCCGGGAAAGGGGGGGGGAGTGCTGAGGGAATGATTTGCGCCCCCTCTGTAATTTTAAATATTGTATGTGTATGTACATGTGAACTTATACAAAAGCACACACGAGCACATTGAGGTGTCAGACCTACCGATCACTCTAAAACAATTCTGGGATCGTGCTTTTCGCAGCAGCTGCCCAGCCGCTTGGCTCTTGTTTAGATCACTCTTAAACAGAGCATGAGTTTAGCGGGTCAACCGAAACTAAAACATGCAAAGACTGGTTACTGCTCGTGTTTTTCTGTCGCCAGCCAGCACAATGCAAAATCAGGCTTAGTTCTATGTAGTTTACTATTATGAGTACTTTCTTCAAGTAGATTTTTTTCAAAGGGGGCGTAGTTTGCAGGAATGTTGGTTAGCTTACAACATGATGTGCTACGATAACGTATGTTTCTTGCCTAATTTACCCACACATGCATGACTTGCTAGTGGGAGGCGCAAAAACACTGAGAAGCAACTTGATGTATACATTAAAAATGCATTGCTGTTAAGGATGTATTACGAGTATTATTTCTAAGACCATTGCGACTTCCGAGCACTCTACGAAACTTTGTTAGCATGGTTTGTATCGTACTGTTTTCTGTTTTGCTTCTTTCTCGTTATCCCCCACCATGGGTGTGTGCCACTGTGGGAGATTCAACCTACTCTACTCTAGAGCCTCAACTGATAGCTCAAATAGGCACCCCTTCATCTCGCAGGAGACCGACATTTTAAGCCAGTTCAACACTCGTGTTCTCTAGAACCTAATGAAAACAATGGAAGCATCCTGGGGCAATATTCCGTGGCAAATTAACACGACTAGATGCACGTTAGCAAACTTGGCAATCTCTTTAAAGTGAGTGACTAATAGCTGCGTGCATGTCATCGGGGCGAAATGCGCTTTTATAACTTGTCTCATTTGCGTACACAATGTGAGCTTGCAGTCTCTGTAAGTTAGTATTAAAGCTATAGCGTTAAAGAGCTCGTGTCGCAGAAAACCCGCCGCCTGCGTCGGCCCCGTTGGTTGTGAACGAAAAATCGTCTGTGCGTCTGTGACCGAAAAATCAAGTTACCGATATAGCCGCGGGAGGCCGCTACTTGTCCACGCGTGTGCGCGCGATCACACTGAAAAAGCCGCGCACTCAAAGAGCAAAATGCCCAAGGTCACGAGGCACGGTAGTTTTTTAGCCCTTCCACCCCTACCTGCTTAGCTTCCAGCGCTTTCGTCGGGACGAGAGAAGAGATAATGCGATTTCCGAATGCGACAAACCTTTGTAACTCCACAAACACTGGACGGATTCTAAAAATATTGGCGGCGTTGAATTCGTGAGGCAATAAACTCTTCTAGTGAATTTATGCCATGGTTACTTGAAAAAGTGTTTAGAGCTCCTTTACCGCATTTTGTTCGACAGGTGTCACGACGAAAACGACCCCATTTGGCGATAATAGCGCGCGCTGGTCCAATCTACTGTGTGAGCGTTTGTGTGTGTGCGTGTTTATGTGCATGCATGTGCATGTAACAAACCATACGAATAAGTATGCACTTAGCGGTTGAAGGGTGCACTGGGGGCCGGATTTCGCTATCGCGTTCAACTCTTGAAGGCGAAGCTCAAGGGCCCCCAAATTTTTTTAACCAGTATTTGCCATTACATAAGCCTGCGCCCTTTAGGGTGTAAAATTAGGACAGCTTTATTTGCGGTCAGTCTCATTTCTATCATGGTCACCTTCCTGGAAACTATTTTTTTAAAGAACGAAGCTCCTTAGGGTGTGGCTTCTTCTCTCGTAGTTGTATGTTGTAGTAGCCACTTCTACTTAGTTTTAAGAATTGCTCGCAAAATGGCGTTGTGCGTATATGTCCTTGGAAATGATATCACTACGGGGCGTTAGTGCTTTTCGTATGGTTTACGATACGATATTAAAAAGGGAAGATGAAAGAAATTTACAGCTCGGTCATGATGATTGGTATGTGGGGTTGAACATCTCAAAACCTCCACATGATTATGGGAGACGTCGTAGTGGAGGGCTCCGGTAATCGGGACCACCTGGGATTCTTTAAAGTGCATCCAATTCTGAGCTCGCAGGCCTATAGCATTTTCGCCTCCATCGAAAATGCAGCCCCCACAACCAGGATTCATTCCCACGACCTGCGAGTCAGCAGCCGAGTGCCTTAGCCACTAGTACACTGCGGTGAGCGAGATTCACAGCATTTCCCCGGAGTGAATGATAAGTGGGGCGAAGCGTCCGCCCATCCATCCGTCCGTCCGATGCGTGCTCGTGTGATAGGAGCGAATGGACAGACAGGCAGACAGACAAACACACAGACACACACACAGGCAGACAGGCAGACATACCGATGAACGGAGGGACGGATGTAAGGACAGACTCTTCACCCTATTCATCATTCACTCCGCGGATATGCTGCGAATTTTTTATGTAGGTACTGAAATGACGTTTACGATGATGCAGGAACTAATATGTTCGTTCACTAATATATCCGCTGCATTTCAGTGCTTAAACTGGTGTTTAAGTGTGTTGTATTTGTAGCAAAATGGCAACCAAGCACTGCTAATTGAACGAACAGTGGGGAAAAGGCAGAAAAGGGGCAACTTGGGGAGGACGCGTTTCCGGGGTGCAACAAAGGCGACCACACTTGGTCCAGGGTAGAGCGTCCTAGACATCGGCACGCCTTTACGATGTACAAGACCACCGGAGGAAGAAAGACTGAAAGCGACCGGGGTCATGTTATCTTCCCTTGTTGCTTAAAACGTTTGCACGTGCGGGGTGCACAAGAAACTCTTTTTGACTGTGTGCATGTTTGTGTGTCTCTGCATGGTTCCTTTTTTACTTTTTCTTTCCTTCTCTACGAGGGAGGTGTACGTATTGTAGAATAAAACGAGTCTGTGATTCGCTCGTAATGCAAGGACGTCTTCATTTTCGGTTGTCGTCCTTTCAAAAAACGTTATTTGCCTTGCTCCTATTCCGCTACAATAAAGTGTGCCAAAACAATGTCATCTTACTTCTTCAAAGCTTCGTTGTTTGAAACGCACCATTCCCTACAGGTATCGATGTCAAATACTATACAAACCGACCAGCTTTTAGTGTCTTCATCGACATGAATGACAAGGATATATTTCAGCGTTTACGCTGGCGTTAAAATAATTCGTTACACGTGACAGGCATGAAAGTGCAATAAAATGTTTGAACAGTGTTGTTGTAATAAGCGAGAATCACGCATTGGCAGCGTTTCCCACTAGCTCTAAAAAGAAGCTTATGAAAAGTTATTAAGCAAAGCATGAGTAAAATACGTTCGCTTATAAATTATAGTAAACATTAGTTTAGTTCAAAATTATCGAAATGCATATGAAATACGGCCACGTTTTTGTAACACCCGTTATTGTTTTTATCAAATTAGATAATTTCAGGCATGAATGAATATGTGCCCTTGCCATAGCGTAATTGTAAAATACAACTGGAATAAATGTTGCAATTGCCAGTGAATGTCGTGGTACTTCGCACCCTGGCCCAGCTATTTTTCTGTTTTTACGTGTACAACTCTGAGCATGCTTTCCGCATCATAAATTTAGTACGCTATATTGGCAACGCCATACCAATAAAAGTTCGTCTCTGTGTGGTTTCACAGTTCCTTTTTTCTAAGTCATATCTTCGTTGAAGCCGGCGTTCGCTATGGTCTTGCGTCGGTTGATATTGCGCTTTGACTGCAGTGATAGGTTTTGCTTCTTTTTCGCCTCTTCTTCCTGTGGACGAATACTGATGTTAATAACCAGCGGGAATTTGACTCATGCTAATCACATCGTGCAAACTGCATTTAATTGTAATACTACGCATGTTACAACTGAATAGCGGCATGCGTCTTCACAAGCCGTGCTGTTTCGCCGGCTAGAAAGCGTGACTGGGTGGTTTCCGGTGGTAGAAACGAACACTGGCGTAAAGGAGGGACATGAACACCAGCATGTCCCTTCTTCACCTCTGTCGTAGTTCGTATCGCGTTGAAGACACTCGCCATCTTTCACTAGGTCCAACTCGTCCAAATAGCTGTTTTGCGATAACAAAAGGGGCAATGACCTAATAAAACGCAAGCCACATAGTAACTTGGGGAATATTGGCATGGCTTTCTGAAACAGTTGCTGTCACAACATTATATAGTGAACAGCGGCCAGCAGTGTAATAAATATTGAATTACATTAACGATGGAAATGATCAAAACAGCGCCTTAGACAAGACAGAGTATAAGGTGCTGGACATTTAGGCGAGAAACACAATTTTGTACATAAGGCAAAGCATCGCTTATTTTATGTGCGGGCTCCACGTTGTAGCGCCCTATGACGCCGTTATTGTCGAAACTTGGCTGACATTTACAGAGTCATGTTTGTTGTCTTTCCTTCATCCTATCGAAAGCGCTGATTTTTTTCCCCTTTCATAATGCACCAACCAGCCGAATCAAGCAGCTTGCAACATTAGCTATAACATACCGAGCACTAGCCAGTACTGTCCAGTGCTAACCAACATTATTTAGTGATGGTTGTACGCTCTTGAACAAGGTAATTGAGTTTGGTCTAAATTATTAACAACATATCCCGAGATAAAAAACGAATAGGGAGTGGCCTCGAGGTTGTTGACATTAAAAACAAATGTGATTACCCGAGACATGTCGTTACATTGTGTGCTGTATACTCTCCAGAGGCTGTGTGCGTACCTTTTGCTTCTTCAGGAGCTCCTCTCTCTGCTTCTCGGCCTCCTTGCGCACTTTCTCGCGTCGCGCCCGCTCCTTCGCGCGTTCTTTCTTCCTCTTTCGCTTCTCCTTCTTCTTCTGCTTCTTTTTCTCCTTGGCCGCCTCCATGCGTTCTTCCTCGCTCGACGCGTCGTCCTCGTCGTAGGCACCACCCATGGTTGTGAAATGGCGCATCATCGCCATGATGGCCATCACTTCCGGGACGCTCGAAGACGGCTGCTGGGGTGGAGGAGGCGGTGGGGGTGGATGTAGGGGCGGAGGAGGAGGCGGATACGAGGGCCCCTGGGGTGCGATCACGATCGGACCCTGTAGAAGGCAGCACACGTAAGACCACTTCACAGAATAGTGCAGTATACTTCACAGCACGTAAGGCGCGTAATAATAATGCATGACAGCTTTGAACAATGTTAGCCAGTGCACTACATCAGTGGCCACAATAGGTAAGAGTTGGCTTTGATCCTACGTCTGTGCCCTTTATATGCGGGCTTTTTCCGCGTAATTTTCTCGTCTTGCGATCGCTTGTCCAACGCTCTGGTGTTTCGTTACAGCACGAAAGGGACACATTTCGGTCTTTGGTGTTTCCCTTGTCATCGCGCTGAAGTTTGAGATG